>JAQGCH010001831.1:0-14300 GCA_034699485.1 Nanhermannia elegantula | reverse complement strand
CCCCCCCCCAAATCCTAAGCAACCATATGCCTTGCCCAGGTCAGGTTAGATCCACACCCCTATTTTCTCTAAGCGGACCCTCACTGGAGCTTCAGAACTGACTGTCACAAGCATTGTGCAAATTTAATTAAAAGTAGTGCTGGCTCAGTCCCAACTTTCTAATTCAGTCTCAGTTTTTAAAAAATTTTAGTCTCAGACTCTGTGATTGAAAAAACAGTACCAATGCCATGGAATATTCAGAAAACCTTAGTGGAATGGTATTGAAATTCGAGAATTTAGTGGTATTGGAATGGTATTGGAAATTACATAATACTTCAAAATGTACTTCAAAATGTTCTTTAATATTATAAATGATACAAATTTTCAATTATACATTTTTTAAATTTACAAATTATAATTACTTTTAATAAATAAGAGATTTTATTAAAAATTTTCAGTGGTATTCGTATAGTATTGAGATAATAATTTTCTGTTTTTTCAATCACTATTCTCAGTCTTTAAAAATTTCCAGCCTCGGTCTCAAAATTTAGTCTCAGTCTTAGTGTTTGAAAATTTTCAGTTTCAGTCTCAGTCCCAAAGACTGACCCAACACTAATTAAAAGTGCATTTTTTATCTAAAATCTTGAGTTTTTATTTCAAGAGTTAGTAACGAATTTTAATTATTATATTTTATGCAGATTTAGATTTATTGGTTGAACAAAGTTTTGAAATACTTGTAAACATAATTAATAATTTAATTGAATGCCTTCCAATTGCTCTCATCTCATCACTTGAGATACTCAACCGATTAATGCCTGAATCTGTTAGTCCTCTCTCACAATCTCTTACTTTAAATGTAAGATTTCTATTGTTTAAATACTATTATCATTATTACAAATAGTTATTTCAATCAGGTTTTGGTCTCTACTATTGTGAAACAATTACAGAATTGCGATTTTCTGCCTTTCAATGACTACTCCGGCATTCATTTTTGTCGGAATGTAAGCAATTGTTTTATAGAAAAACTTTTAGAAATAAACAATGACTCCAAAAAACATTTTTTCAATGCAAAAAAGTTATTGGACAGTAAAAATATTGTAAATAATAATTCAATAATTGACGAAGAGCTAGATTTTGAGATCATTTCAACTTCAATAGAAGACAACACAAGCTATTCACCAATTCTTGAAAGACTCAATTCATTGGTTTACGAATATCGTAAAGTTATTGACCAAAATCTTAATAATAGTGCAACTCAAACAATTAAAGGAGCACTAACTTTAGTTTTGAATAAAAATCAAAAATTAAATTTTCAGTTTTTGATAGAAGATTGTGAAAACTATGATTACAATAGAATTATAGGTTTAATAGATTGGGATAAACTTGAAAATGAAATAATGTCAAGATTAGATCAATTGAGTCGTTCGGCTCTATTTGAAAGTTAGATTCTCTCTATTATTTATAGATTCGTTTTCGGATTTAATTTAATCATATAAATTATTAGCAGCTTATTAGTAATAACTTATAGTACAGTATTAACTGTAGGGTAGTATTAATCTATTATACTATGATATATGTATATAAATGTATAATATAAATATATTTTTTGGATTTTTTCACATAATAAAAATGTTCTTTAAACTAATTTATTTGAGAATTTAGACAAAAATAATTGTTATCCAAATTAAACTATTTTTAACAACTTGTAGTTTATTTTTGCTCTACGTGTGAAACATTATTAGAGCAGTGAAACAATAATTTGGGAATAAAAGCTGTAGAATTTGGTGAATTCGATTGGTAAAAAAGGGAGAAAAACTAACAAACTTGGGAAAATAAAATGTGTTTATTCTAAGCATAATTAATTGTTTTAACACAAAAAGTACACATTAAGTTTTTAACATCAGTTGAAAATTTTTCTTATGGTGACCAACCATCCAGATTTCAGCTTAATTTTGGCCAATTTTGGAAAAATCTAGTGCTTAATCCCCTTTGCATTTTTTCTCTAAATAAAAATATTTAAAAATTTTCTTTCGGCACCCACTTTAATTTGTTAGTTTTCTTAATAATGTCCAGATTTGGACCACATAAAACTTGATCACCCTAATTTATGACAAAATTAGAGCATTTTAATTAATGAGAAATTTAAACAATTATTAGTTACACAACTAAAAGCTAATTAGGCACATGTTTTACCCAACAACTGATTTACGAAAATGCAAAATAGATGGATAAAGTGATAGGTTAAATGTTAAATTTTAGATAAACTAATTCCTAAGCATATTTTGAAGCATAAAAGGATATAAAAACATCAAAAATGTTAGAATTGATAACTCGTATATTTGAAAAATTCCTTATTTTTTGGCAATTATTTAAAATTTAAGAAATAAAGTTTTTGAAGACTTATTCGTTAGGCTTTGAAAAGGCTTTTCAGGCCTCAGACTCATAAAGACTATAGATATCACATAAATTATTAGAATTTAAACCCGTACGTAAGCAGTGATAACCAAAAACATAACTCAAACTCAATTAAATACAAGTTAACGATAGTTTAGTTATTCTAAACGTTAAATTTTTATTTGATTGAAAGCTATTTTTGAATTGAAAGACAGTTTTGCTGTAAAACCTTTGCATAACTTCTGTTATGCATTATATTTGTCTCATAGATGTCAGCAATAGTTTAATGCAATTATAAAAATGCGCTCACATTTGGTGTGCATTGTATTCAACAAAAATGTCTGACTTTTAAGTAAAGTATTGCGTAATTTGAACACAATTTAAGATTGAATTCATTTAATTTAATTGTGTTAACAATGGCTCAAAACACAAACGAATGGAAATTCAGAACTAAAAGAGAACGACAAAGAATTGAACCCTATTCTCGACCTATTAATGACTCAAGAAGTGGAAGATTTGTTAATAACTTGAATCCAAATAATAATAGTACTGATAATAATAGTAATACAATTGTAAGTATTTCTATTAATTTCTGTTAATTTTATTATTTAATTAATATTTAAATATATGTCATTTCTATTCAATTACATTTTTTATAATACTTAATAATAATAATAATTTTTAATTATTTAGTCGTTATTAAGTCGTATTTCAACGGGTTTTAAGGACTTATTAATACCCAATTGGTTGAGAAATACAACAAATTTTATTAATTTTAATAATAATATTAATGACAACAATAATAGTAATGTTATTAATGATAAAAGTAGTGAAACATTAATACAAACTGAAAGTCATATGAATATTAATGACAAGCGAACCACCAATTCATGGGAATCGACTCCAAGACTCACACCTTTTACTAATAATTGGGTTCCACTGAAGACTCCCTTAAGTGAAGTCAATGCTAACGATTATTTGTCAAAACCTTCGACTTCTTCGACATTGTTTACCACAACTGATGACATAAGACAATCGACTTCTTTTAGTAATCAAAACAAACCACAAGTGATTGATATAACAGAAGCAGATGACAGGTCTTCGAGCAGTTCAGCCACTGCTTCGTCAACGAGTGGCTGCTCTTCATTAGTTCCGTCGCATTCGGATAATGTCTTAAGACATGGTTTGCCATTAGAAACGATGCGCAAAGAATTGGCAAAAATTAAAAATAGAGATTCAATGTCTGGAAGCGATTCGTCGCTAAACAAAGCTTTAATTGTGGGCCAGAAAAGGGTTAACGTTAACAATAACTTTGCGAACAGTAGTCTTTATAATAGTAGTAATAATAATATGAAACAGTTTAGTGTTGAAAAGTTTATGAGTCCCTCATCTATTTTGCCCCAGAAGTCTCACTTCTATTCGGGAAAGACCATATACGGCGGCGCGAATGTCAGCAGAGCTGCACAACTGGCAGGCACTACACCTTATAACCTGTCCTCAAGACTTTCTTTGGCTCCTGTAATGAAAGTTCAAGTGAACAGTTCGAGAAGAATCGACACAAACGATCAGTTGAGCTCTTCTTCAAAGAAGATATTTGAAAAACTAGAGAAAGCCTCGACTCCTATTCAAGACGCAAAACGTGTACCACTTTATGGTTCACATTATAAAAATTATTTTCAATCGACTCAACATTTACTTCGGTCTAACAAACGACCAAAAATGGGTCCACCGATCGCTTCGATACTCACTCCAAGTAAAGCAACCATTGATCAGAGAAATAACCCAATAATATATCAATTGACTCAAGTTTTAGATAATGATTATGAGAAGAAAAGCGCAAATAATAATAAGTTGACTAATAATTGTGATAATTATTCAATAGATTTAAAGAGAAATGAATTTAATGAGAATAAAGTGAGTGAAGGCGGAGGAAAAATATTGAGAAAAGAAGCAAAAAAAGCAAAAAACGATGATTTGGTCGATGAAGAGAACATTGAGAGTACACTGTCATCAACAATGCCACTAACGATTCCTTCTGGTATTTCTTTACCCAAATTTAATTTTGGAAATTCTTCAAGTTTTCAGAAGCAGTCTTCAGCGGACAAGACATTGCCCACAACAACACTAACCAAAGTTGAAGACAAGAAGGTCTTTGAGTTTTCGTCACCAACTCTTAAGAAAACGGAGAAAAAGATTGAATTTATTAAGAATGAGTCAATTGGAAGCACTCCTTTCACTTTCAGTAGTCCTAAGGCTGAGATTCAATCGAATAAATTAGTTATTTCTCAAACTAAAAACACTGAAAATGACTCAAACGAATCAAAGCAATCATTAAAAACTTCTGAAAAAAGACCACAATTGAGTGGCGAAACAGTTGTATTTCCAAATGCGAAAATCGATGAGAAAAGTGAATTAAATGCTAAGAAAGAGAAAGAAGATAAGTGGGTCTGTGAGTGTCTTTATTACAATTATGGAGAACAGAAGTGTAGGGCATGTTCTAAAGAGCGCGGATCTAAATCGGTTGAGGTCTCCAAAAGTTCGTTCCCTCTAAGCTCGTGGGCCAACAAATTTAAAGCACCTGAAGGTTCGTGGAATTGTCCCATTTGTATGATTAATAATACATCGGATAAGACTAAATGCGCCGCTTGTGAGACACCCAAACCCGGACTTGAAAATACGAAGACTGCTTCCGAAAGCTTAAATAATCGGTTTGATAGTTGGCAATGTTTCTATTGTAAAGGAAATAATGAAATTTCTAAAAATATTTGTACTACTTGTGAAAAAATGAAGACCACTAAAGCTGATGTCGATACACTGTATTCCGGACAAACATTCAAGTTTGGTATTACACAAAATAAGGACAAAATCGTTAATAAAGAGGATATAAAAGATAATCTTAAAGATGATAACAATCCAATTAAGGCTAATCCTATGCCATTATTTTCTAAGTCATCTGATAATTCATCTCAAATAACTGTTTCAGACTCGACTCCGTTCACGTTTGGATCAACACTAATTGCAAAACCAACCACTACTTCAACTGCTGAACCAGTTTTTAGATTTGGTTTAACCACTAATAAACCCATTGATGTAAAGCCAACCGAAAGTTCAATGACCACCACTACTAGTAGTGAAGCATTAGCTTCTAATAAAGCAATTAATTTATTCGAATTCGGAGCTCAGACTTCTAGTATCATAACTCCTATCACTACTGTTTCCTCGGGATTTACGTTTGGAATTCAGAATAAACCCAACAAAGAATCGGAAACTGAAAAAAGTGTTTCATTTGAATCACAGAAGAATTCAAAATTGAGCGAACCTTTAGAAGCAGAGAATAAGCCCACCTCTGAATTAAACTTTCAATTGAAAAAACCAATTGAAGAGAAGTCGCAATTATTTTCATTCGGACCCAACACTACAACTGGATTTAGTTCTTTAAATAGTTCTATATTTGGTTCAAAAACAGCTGCAAATAGTGGTGTCGTCACAACAGTCAGCCCTTCGACTACCTCTCTCTCAAATACATTTAATCAGGTACCAAATATAACACCGAATAAGAGCATTAATGCATTCTTTGGTCTACCGGTGACAACCACTTCGTCGCCATCTCTGCTGTCATCTTCACTGCTAATAAACAACAATAAATTGAATACTGGCTTAACATCGATTCAACCGATACAAACCGTTACCACAACCAGTAGTGAAGAAACCGGAAAAACTTTATTTTCATCAAATTCTTCAACAATCAAACCGTTCGATACTTTGATAACAAACAATACGAGTCAAACACCAATAGTTAGCACTTCTGCAGTGACTTCAACTACAAGTTCCCAACAGAATAGTTTAGTGTTTGGCAATTCTAATAACAATTTACAGTCGCTCTCATCGATTGCGTCCAATGTGAACACAACTAAACCTAACTTTTCATTCAATGTGAACGCCAGCGCTGGCCATCAGGACTCTTCGTTCGCACCAAACAAACTGTTTGCTTCGAATGATAGTAAAGCCTTTGCTTTTGGAAACGCGCCTTTAAGTAGCTCTCAAACAGGTTTTAATTTCACACTTCCGACAACTAATGCCACTCCACTCACTTCATCTACGATTAGCTTTGGCTTAAATTCAAATAATAGTAATAATAATAATAACGCGAAATCATCTACAGATTCGCTGTTCACATTCGGCCAAAATAGTGAGCCATTCGCCAGTTCTATAGCTCAAAAAGCTCCCAATAGTATAAATAGCCCTCAATTTAATTTTGGGGCCAATCAAACCACTGGTCAGAACACTAATATATTTGGGAATGCAATGAATTCCTCTCAGAGCAGTCTCTCATTCAATCCCTCGTCTCTTACGACTAACACCAATAGCACGCCATTCAGTTTTGGATTTGGCGCCACTCAATCAACACCGTCTGTGCCACAACTTCAGGCCCAACAACAGCCTTTACCACCGCCTCAATACAATTTTTCACAACAGCCAACATTTGATTTCGCGCGAATGAATAGCGCTGAAAATCAATCTTCGCCTTTATTCCAGTTTTCGTGAGTTATATTAATTATGCGTTAATTCTTTTTAAACTTGTTTTTAATTTTTTAATTTCACTTTTAGTGCAGAGCCAACTACTGGGAGAAGTTATAAGAAAGCGAAACGACGACTACACCCTACTTAACATAATTTCGGTTATTTAACACTTTTAATATTCATTATTTCGCTTTATATTATCGAAAACTTGCAAAACTATTATAAAAATTAAATTAAATTTATCTGTAACTGTGTGGTCAACTATTTTTTAATATCGCATTTAAAGAATGTGCGCAAGTTTTACAGTGAGAATTAAATGTATTTGAAACCAAGTTGTACTGTATCGATAAAGTTATTTCTTTATAAATTAAACCGTTTTATTTACTATTTTCACAGCTTTTTTCTAGTTTTTTAAAACTATTCGTTTGGTCTCATTTTACTTTGAGAAAAGAGAATTCTATTAACCATTATAACTGATTAAACCTTAAAATGAAGTGATAGGAAACGATTTTGAAAACCTATGTTTATTTGGAACATTGGGAAGTGTATAGACATTAGTTGTGTTTGAAGCTCTCTATAAATGCTTTGTTAGTTAAGCTTAAGCTTAATTCTTGACAAAACAATTACAGAAAAAGTCGATTAATAAGATTTATTGTATAAAATAAATTGCTATGGGGAGTCTGGACGTTGGCTTATAATAATTTGTAACTTATTTCTATTTTATTTTATTTTCAAAAATTAAAACAAGTCTTAACTGTCAACATCTGATCAATATTTATAAGACTTATTCCAATTGATTCAATAAGATTTGATGTTTTGTTGATTAAGTGCCAAAACATTCATTTTCATTTGAATAATATGTAAGAAATGTTTGTAATAATTGTTTAAATGATAATTTATTATTTAGAATATCTTATAAACGAAATGATTATTGTGAGCCTCATTCGAATGCTGACCTTTCAAATGACTTGTTCATAGACTACACTGTAGTATATCTTGTTCTCACTGCGAAACTATTGTAAGCGATTGTAAGTTATTAGAGATTATTACAGTATGTGAGAGTACAGTAGTATCTGCTATTGTTTAATATAAAGTTCTGACACTATAACAGTGTATAACAGAATCGAAATGAAGTAATAGAAGGGAAGCAAATAAAAAGCGATTGGATTGTATATAAATTATTTTTGGTCTTGCAATTGTCTTAATTTGAGTGAAGATCATTGTACCGTTTGATTGTGTTGTGAAGCTTGCATTGACTTGATTATGAAGCATCAGAATTAGAGGCAATCAGAGACACTCTCAAAGTGGCCCTATTTGTCTATTTGTCTTTCAAAATGAAATCGATGTCTCATTCTCTCATTGATGCCGTCGATGCCGTCATCCATCTCTATGGTTACTCAAGTCCACGTCAAATAAGAAAGAGAAAAAGTGCTCTCATTATAGAATAAAATGAATGTGCGCTAACTTTTTAACCCTAAGACTTCTGTATTTTTGGGGCAACAGAACCAACAGAACCTACTGAATAACTGTTAGCAGCGATACATTACATGCATTTTATTACTAAAGAATATCAATTTTATAAGTTATGTTTAACACAAACTATTTCTTCCTACAGTATATCAACTGATTATTGGCATTACCTATGATTTGATCCAATAATAAACTGACAACAACAACAATAATCTGAAAATCAATTCTTATACTATGACTTATATTCTTATATCAAAAATTTGAACACATCCTTAAATTTATTCATAGACTCATTTAACATATATATTCTGTATATCAAAGAGTACTGTATGTCTAATATATCATACATTGCCTTAAGCTTTTAAATCTAGAAATATGACTCAATATCATATACAGTACAATGATATATAGCTTAATAGTTACACATATAAAAGAAATATTCATAAGTTATTGGTTGCACAGACTCTTGCGCTCAGACCTGAGCATTCACTCAATTGATGCGCAAATGAAACAAATGCCTTAATTTTGTTCAAACTTTTAATTAATGTAAAATTTAATAAATGAGATAACTTTTGAAAAGTTTAAAATTTTTAAAGTTTGACTATTAATAGAAAATAAAATTTTCAAAACAAGTTAACGATCATCAGAGGCATAAGATTTAGTCTTTTACTAAGACTTCATGTTTGTTCTTATATTTATGTTAATGATAAGCATTTTCTATTAAATTTGAAGCCTCAGGCAAAGTGTCTTTTGACGAGTGATGTTTCGATTCCAAGTTATTCATTTCAATTGTATTTCGATTTCAAAAAGAGAATATCATTAACTGAAACACACTTTAATTTATTGTTAAAATCTTAACAACTTATGTCTAATAAAACGTGTTTGTTTGCTATCTATTAGAGTTAATTTCCTAATTGAAAGAAACTAATTTTGAATCACATTTTAACTAAAAGTTCTTCTTTCCTTTTATGACAGATATGTTACTAAAACCTATTCTTCATCTCTTCTATATTTAACTTAAATTCATATAACTTTTGCAATTATTAATATATTTTAACAAAAAAGTTTTATTACTTAACATTTAACCTTTAAGTCTTGCATAAGAACCATTTCTTATGCTTTACTATTACCAGAGTCTAAATCCTTAAAATTTCGGTCTGATTTTCAGACTTAAAATATGCAAATTTCGGATAACTTTTCATATTTGAAATTTTATTGAATAAAATTCAATGATTACATGATTTAAACTTAAAACTTATCAAAATTTTTTGTTTCAAAAGGAATTTTTTTTAAAAATTGTGCAAAAATGCTTTATGAAAAAATTTCTCAGAAAACCGACGAGTTTTTGACTCCCCCTTGAAATTTAAGGATCTCCCCAATAAATTATTAACATTTTAAAGAATTCCGAAAAAATCAAAAATTTTTAAAAAATGGTTAATTTCGGAAATTTTCGGAACATAAACATCGGCTTATTTTATTTTTTATTTCATTTTTACATTTTACGAAAGATTGCAGGAATAGAAAAAATTATGATTTTCTAAAAAAGTGGAGACTTTTATTAATGTTAAACTTCCTTTCATTTTGACTACAATTTTTAAAAAGCCTTCACACGTCTCACTTAAGTCCTTTATAAGAGGATTTGCCATAGACTAGCCGTTAAGTGCGAAAATGCAGTTATAATTTTCATGAGTTTGCTTAAAATTTAAACTTAAAAAATAAATTAGACACCAGTTGTCAGCATCTCATGGACACAAAGCGACAAAATATATTTATTGCCTATAAAATGCACTTAAGTCTCATGCTATGGGAAATTCCCTTATAAAGGGCGTAATTCAGACGCGAAGGCTTTTTAAAAACACTCAAAAGCTGAATAGGGGTTTAATATTAGTAATGTTAAAGCATACGAAAGGGTTGTATGTAAAGTATATAGGAATTACAATGTATAAAGATATATATAATTACTGATTTAGTATAGCATAGTAAAGGGCTTATTTAGTGTTAAAACTGCTATGAGACCATTATTGCTATTAAAATTGGCTCAATTCAGTAATATTTTAATGATTAAAAATTAAATTTTTGATTTATTCTTTTTTGTAATATTCTGGTTTCGATATTATGCTTGCTTTTCAATAGAAACATGTTCTGAACTGGTTCTGAACACTCATCTTAGGAATTAAAATAATTTATAAAAATTATGTTTTTAACTTTGGGCTCAATTTAATTCTTTGATTCGAGGGTAAAAGTTTGTGAATTACTGATGTATAGTATTGAAGGCTTTGACTAAAGATTTTCAATTAATTGTAATCTAAATAAACGATATGTTTAACGGATTTGAGAGAAAGTAAATAAAATGAAACATTAATTTTTAAAATGAAAGATCAACACCCAATGAATAGGCATTTGTATAATAATAATAAACAATAAGAAGAAAAACAATTTGTGTTATTTATGACATTTATAAGAAAAAGAAACTTTCATAACTTCAGAGAGAAAATAAAACATAATTATAGTGAAAATTTTAAATAATTCTTAAGTAATGTATTCTTAAGAGTTCTTTCATCACAGAAGTGAAACCAAATTCTTGTTGTTTTATTGAAATGCATATGATTTTCTTGAATAATCCAAATCGAGTCAATCGACTGATCTTACAGTTATATAAGAGTTTAACATTAGTAATAGTAAAGCATGTAATTAATGAAATTAGTGAGTGAGTCTGTGTGTGTGTGAGGCCCAGAAAAAAGGTGTCAGACTCATGATCTAAAGGGTCGTGGGTTCGAACCCCGGATTCGAAGCTGTTTTTCTGCAATATGTTGGCCACATATTCGGTGTTTTATACAATTCCTCGGCCCGATGCGATCGCCCAGTGCCGACACGGGGTTATCCCTGTAAAAATCTCACTGGTTTTCAACATGGGCTTCAGTGGGATCTCCTCTCATTAGGAAGTAGGTTGAAGAAAACGAAAACGCTTTATTGTTTTATTTATTAATAAATGTTCATTAAATGTATTAACTTTTTGATTAAACAAAAATTTTTAATGAGATTTAAATGAAAGCAACTTATTATTTAATAAATAAATGCAAACCAACACACGATTCCCTTTTAAGTTTATTGAATAGACTTTATTTTATTCAATCTTTTAGAATTTATTCGCAGTCCTCCCGATAACAGTTCCATGACATCAACTTCTATGTCATAATCTCGAAAACAAAAATCTCGAATATAATATCTCGCATAAAAAATATCAAAACATAGTTAAGATGCACACCTTTGTGGTATCATTTTTTAAAAGAAATTTATACTAATTATCGAATTTAATACTAAATCTAATTTTTGGAAAGTTACAATTTCGAGATTTTAATTTTCAAAAACCCCCTGATAACCCTTCGTGATCGGTGCCAGTCCTCAAAAACCAGTTAAGAACGACTGTGTCATAGTATTGGAGACATTATAAAGTATAATATTGGGTTTGAAGAGATCAGCGAAATAGTTGAGGCGTCTGTTGAGGAAATATACCAGCAATTCATAAAACACTTACCAATGGTTATGACACTTATGTGGGCAATAAATGGACGCAAGTATCCGGTGGACAGAACCAGAGGATCGCTATCACAGGAGCTCTCATTCAATACTTATATCTTAACCACTTTTTATAATTAAACAATGTTTCGATTTCGAGAATATTTTTCATTTCGATTGTATTTCGAAAATCGAAACATCACTACTTCTAACTTATCAGAGATTGTGAGCACATAACTCACAGAGTGCGTTAATAATGATAATTACACGCTTTAAAAATGTTTTAAATCTGCTTTTTTTAGTTGAGAGAAAAGAGTTTTAAAAATAATACTTTTATGAAACAATTTAATTAAATTGATTGACTCTTTAGAAAAGTTTATAAAATATTATTCAATAGAGGATTAGGGTTTCCGTTAGTGTTGGCAAAAAGGCTAAAAAGCTAAAAATTTTATTATCTTTTAGCTTTAGTATGAACGTTTAAAAAAACGTTTTCTTCAGTCAACTCCCTAATGAGAGGAGATCTCACTGAAGCCCATTTTACAGGGATAACCCCCTGTCGGCTGTGGGCAAATTCCTATGTTTGGCCCTCAACCAAAAATTTTGGGTACAAAAGTTATTCCATATCTATTCAATCAAACTTCAATTATTTCACAAATATATTATATCAAATGTGTTTATATTGGTTTGATTTGCATTAAGTGAAATGAAAATAATATTTTTTTTAATATTTTTCTGTTTTGAATAAATCATTAATTTAATATTTTTTTATATGAAAAATAATTATTTTGAAGATAACAGTAGGTTTTAGTGTATGGACTAACTAATTGTCAATAGATAAATGAATAGTGAATAGTCCACAAGTTTCTCATTTATATTTATATAAGCTTTACTTCAAATATTATCAAACTTTTCAACAAATTAGAAAAAAGATTTTTACCTCAATTTAATCATCTCCTTATCAAATGCTTACAGTATCATTTCTTTAATAATTAATTATACACAAAGGTTCATTAAAGCTGAACCTGCAATCACAACCTCTGAGCCTGAGACTGACTTAGAACCACTGAAGCTGAGCCTTAAGCCTAGTAATGAACTCGAAAGTTATTAGGTTTAGTCGAACTTCTTTAGAGATGACATATATTCATAAAATTTAAAATGAGAGCAAACATTTAAAAGTACGGATTTTTAGTTATTTTTTATGAATATATGTTATTTCCAAAGTTGGAAATTATAATTAAATGAACACAACCAAAATATTTTCTTGTCCGTAATTATCAATAGTTTTCCATAAAAAGACTGATTAATTTAGTTAATTTGAATTTCTTTAAAAGAAATATTATTTATTTTACTTTAAAATATGGGCCCAATTATTAGATGAATTTCGAAAATATCGATTTAGTCTCCATTGAAGATTAAGAATCAAAAACATTTCATTTTTAGTTCAATTTCGATTCAATTTTGGGAACCCTTGCATTACATGACCTGTGCTTTTATTGTTTTGTGAGAATCCCCCAAAAGCTGCTCATCAGCTCTCTTAAAAATTTAGAGTGATTTTAAGTGCTATTAATTTTACATAAAGTACTGAATCATTAATGAATTGCTTTGGATTTTAAATATTTAATGATTTCATTCAGAATTCCAATTGATTCAGTATTTTATACAAATAAAATTTCGATTTGAATTAATGTCCAAATTATTTATTGAGCCATCAGATCCTACCAGACCTCAGGACTTAAGCACCTATAGACCTAAGGACAAACTTAACTTACCAAACATAGGGTCACACACAAGGCTAGTATTGCACCATTTAACAACTCAAAGCTTGATAGAGGAATACTAAGGGACATCATTCATGTACACATTTATAATGAGATCATAAATTTTTTTTAATTCATAAAATTTATTACTTTTCATTTTTAATTTACAAATACCCTCCAAATAAAAGATTGTTTTTGATTAAGCGATACAAAAAATGTGTGTCAGACTTGTTTTAGTTTTTAGTATTAATTATATGAAATGTTATATAATATAATCCTAATATTTGTTATATTTGATTGTAGCAAAACTCGCAAAACTATATGTTAAGATCAAAATTTAATGAGGGTTAGAAAATATTTATGCAGAATTAATATTCTTAAATAAATAACAGCTCTGTTCAAACCAATTTCAAAGCAATCAATCAAATTTAATAAACGCATTACTTTTCAGTAATTTTTCTAAAATAATTTTATGAATGCTATTCATTCAATTTTATATAAAACAATTTTTCATTATTAAAATTAAAAATTTTGGAAAATAATTTTAAATGTATTTAATCTAATTTTAATTTTAGTTTAAATACTTACTAAGGAAGGTCTGTTTGGTGTTACCTTAATATTAAAAAACCGCTTTTACTACTAGATAGTGATTCAAAAAATGAA
>JAQGCH010001830.1:0-14304 GCA_034699485.1 Nanhermannia elegantula | reverse complement strand
AAAAATTTTCCAAGTAAAAAATTTCTGTTTTCCCGATCGAAGGTGGGCATAATTTTCAGGGGTTAGAAGACACTTAGAGTAAGCTTCAATTTCATCATTATAAAAATGTTTCTAATCATGCTGCTATTTTCATCATTTTCCACAAATGTCCTTTATAACAGTTTAAGGATCGCTTTTCAAAGTAATAATAAAGTAATAAAGATAAAATTTTACAATTAATTAGAATTACCTCTATACGTTTGTGTGGAATTATATATATTATCATAAGTTCTTTAGCAACATAATGATAATAAATTGCCTTTAATATAATGCTATAAATACTGTATACAAAATATAAAACATTAAAAACACATTATTTAAATTATAACACGTCAGATTCACTTCAATTGACTTTATTTCAAATAATTCAAATCTAAATCTTATTGATTAGTATACATTTGTGCTATTCATCAATAAAAAACACTTAGTGAAGGAATTATAACAAATTTGTATCACAAAAGGAATTCGTTAAATTAAAGGTTAGATTTGATGTCATTATGCGTTATTATGTCATACAAAAGTATTTTGAACTTCTTTTTTAACTATTGATATATAGAATTTAATGTCAAAAATAAGCAGCATTTATCTGTTTATTCTATTTGTCAATTACTATATTCATTGATATACCATATAACTTATGTTATTTATCATTTGATGTAAAACTTATTGAAGAAATTACCTGTATTACAAAATTTTGTTGCAAAAGATCTTTAAAATTGAATTAAAGATTAGTTTTTAATGATATTATGCGCTGTATATAAAAAATCTTATAAAAAATTTTGTCCTTTATAAATTTTAAATTAGATCGTATAAAATTTATATGTTCATTCTAGTTGTTACCAACTATATTTTCAAATCAAATCATTTGAAAGTATGAGCTCATATTGAATTAATTAATTTAAAAGATGTTTGGATTTAAGGATTAATTTTCGATAAATTTTTAATTTTACATATTATTGGACACGTATTAATTCAGTATTCATTATTTGCGAATCAATTACATATAATAAACTCACTAAAATTTCTACGATTTTCACCAAATAAATTAAAATGGCACCTAAGTGTATAAATGTAAATTTATTACATTATAAAATTTTATCTTTATTGTTAATTACCATAGTCAGCATTATAAGGATACACCAAATAAAGTTTATTTGACTAAATTTTTCTTTGATAGATTATTGTTTATAATTTTAAAATATATAATTAATTGATAAATTCTAAAAATATCGCGTGAAATTATCTATAAAATACAATTCTTTATAAGTTATTATTTTTTTATATATTTAATAAATAATGTGATAAAGTTTAATTTATATTTCAGTTAAATTTCATATGTATATAGGGAATTCAATTGAAAACATACTCGAATAAGCGAAGGATGGATTGGGATTTTGACAGAGGTTTTATAGGTGTACGAATCATACTCCCGATTGTATTGGAAATTGGTATTTATTTTTAAACTTTAAAATATAGCTTATTTATTTTAACTAAGGTTTAATATTATTTTATAAATTTACCCGGATTCGGGCAAATTTTGAAAAAGAGATTGCCTAGTCCCCCTTTGATTTTATGAAAATTATTAAAAATTCAAAAAAATACACCTTGGTCACCCCTTTGGGTTTTAATGCTCCCAGATTTTTCCGGATTTGATTTGAACAAACCTTGGCAACCGTAAAAATTATAATACAGTGTAACACCTTTATAGTGAAACTGTTGAGACAAGCCGAAGCATTTACTCTAACGGGTTTTCACTATAAACTAGCATTAATTAAACAGACAAAAGTAATTTAGTCAAATTTTCAATTTAAGCTTTTTTCAATATAATGGGTTTACAATAATTTACTGTATTAGAATTAAGTTTTTCTGAATCTATAATTCTCGGTGCTTGCGAAAGAAATGAATAGCTCGGGAGAACATTGAACTGGATAGCTTAATGCTAAGCTTCAAAGCATTATTTGTAACATTAATTTATGCAGTTCAGTATTGACCTCAGATACATATTTCTGTCGCAAACACCGAGAACTAGTATTTTTTTTTTGTTTATAATATTCAAACGGAGTGCTGATTCATTTGCAAAATTTTATTGCTTTTGTTGTAATTATCGTTCCTGAAGAAATTCTATTTTCGTTTTCTTTCTAGTTTTCGTTCATTATATTGGAACTCAATTTATGTCTAATTTTTTTGTATGCCTAAGGATATATTTATGATAAAATAACATAAAATTTAATTTACAAAATAATATACTATATTTATAAAATATAATCTATGTAAGAGCATAAAGTTCTAAATTAATACTAAGAAAATTCCATAAAAATATGACGAATCCCTTAAACTCTCAAATGTGAAAATAACGTCAAGAATAAATTTTGTATATAAATTTATAGAAACCGGGAACTAAAATAGTAGAAACTGGAAAGCGGGAGTCAAACACTGGGATATGAGGGATTTCTAAATTGCTAAACTTAATATTTAAGGTACTTTTGGTTTTATATTTTTTTACCGTTGATTTTGCAAACATTTAGATGTCAGTGAAATCCAGGAAATCTTGTCTTTAGTAATAACAATAATCGGTTAACTACTTGTTGCTGATTTATTTTGTTGTGATTAAAAAATTTAAAGCTATTTGCTGATTTTAGGCCGTTTTCACAACAATTTTATTCGATTTATTTATAAATAGCTTATTAGAAGTACTCGTATACGACTTTAAGTTTGAATTAATTTTATTAATTATAACAGTATTGCTAAATTAACTGGATATTAATATAATAATAAATGCCACCTAATATTTTAATCTTAGATTTAGTCTAAGGTTTTCTTATATCAATGTTTTTTGTACTGGTTTTGATTAAAATATATTTTACAGACTCTTAAGTTTGATTTAAATGTTTCTTCTTAAAAGTCTTCTTATAATAAAGTCTTTATTTGTAAAATTTATTTGCTATTTGTTATTTGTTTGGAATTATAACATCTAAAAATGTTTTGCAAATATATGTAACACATTATAAACTCATATCGTTTATAATTTTAAAGCATTAATTTAATTAAAATAAGATTATTTATAAATCGAAATATATAAAAATTAAAGGTTTTATTTTATATTTTAGCTGTTATTTTTCGCCAAAATTTGTTTTCAAGCATTTATTTGGTACTACTTTATGTGGGGCCATTTCTTCCGATGCCAAGTCCCAAAACAGTACTTTCAGGTATGGTTTCTAATAAAATGCTTATGATATATCAATCATGTCATAAACTTATCATTAAGATTGAAGCACAATTAATTTGAAAATTATTTATATAACTTGAATAGATTTTTTTTACATTTATGAACTTGTATTTTATGACTATTTATGGCTGGCTTCTCATCTAAATTCAAATCCAAAAAAGTTAATATTGTTTAATATTGATTTATTTATAGGGTGTGTTGGTATTTATCTTAAATTTATTATTATAATAAGTTTTTTGATAATCATCGCGCATATCATCTTTCAAATAATCTTATTTACCGCTTTTGATAATTACGGCGAATCAATTGATTATTGTGAGTCCTTTTTTGGAAACTTGTATTAGATAAATATTCACTAAGAGCAGAGATGGCCACGCTTCTCTTAGAAAAAATAATAAGCTCGAGGGCGAGCTTACGCTAGATCTCGAATACAGAGCTTCTACCTAGCCACAAATTTTTTTACTTCATTGGAACTCTTTTAGTGTTTGTTGATCTATTTTTGAGTTAAATACTATTCCTCGAGAGACTATATATTTTTAATTGTAGGCGACTATTATTATTATGCTTGAAGGTAGATATATATTTGATGGAATATCAGTTTAATCCACTATCCCATCGATCGTCAACTCATTTCTTCGAAAGGGCCATCAAAACCCCTACTTTTAACTACGGGCCGCTTATAAAAGCTTTTAAAAAGATTAGAGTATAAATTATGATACTGTTTTATAGTTTGAATGTTGTATTATGCAGTATGTTTAGAACTGTTTAACACTGAAACAATGTCAAATATACTATTGAATTATTATAGTAGTCTAGAGCAGCGGTTTTCAAACTTTTTTAAAATTGGTACCACTTTTCACTTAAAAAATTTTCACGTACCATCAAATGAGTCTCTTTAATATGTAATTATAATGACATTTTATACTACTACTATTATGTAGTAGTCTCTGATTATTAGTCCAAACCATTTTAAAACTTTCCTAAAGAAAATTCGAAATTATCTACAATTTCGCTAAGTCTTAGAGGATCACAAAAAAACAAAGACGACGATCGCTGAACTATCCTATAGGTTGGGGCAAACAGGAGAACCAGGTGTAAACCACAGGAGAATGCTTAGTAGACACGAACACAGAAAATTGGGCCCACCTCGGAATCTAACCCAGTATCTAGGAATGATGTGTACTCAGTCAGGCTAGCACTTAGCTGACTGAGGTAACATCCTACCTAAAAATTCTATCAATTTTTAAGATAGAATAAATTTTTCTTAGAACAAAATTTGTTTATTATAACCAAATACGTGATAATCTTTAAAATTCAATGTTAAAATTCTCTAAAACTGAATAATATGTATTTATTACTGTATAAAATTTTTAAAATTTTTATAAATAAACCCATATATTTAAAAAATTTCACATGTAATTTACTTTCTACTGGGCTTAAATTATGTGCTCTACGATCCCTACCTAAAGTCATACGTCCAAGCGTTGACCGTCACTGATCTGTCTGAATAAAGAAAGCATACATTTATATTAGTTTTACATAAGTCTAGTGTCTTTCAGATTTGTATTGCATTTCTATAATTAAAGAACTAATTACTTTTATTATTTGCAATTGATTTTTTTTGTACTTAATAAATAGGTACTTTCATTGGTAGGATTTATAACTTAATAGGACTTCACAGATATAATGTTATCTCAGTATTGAATATTTTACGATTGGCGGGTATCGACTTACTGGTTATCATAGTTTCTATTGCTTTTCATGTGTTGTTAAACAACTCATATCAGCCTCAGATTGAACAGCAAAGCGTGCACTCGGAGTTGGCTAAAGTACAGGCGACTAAATGTCTCGAAATGAAGGAGAGAAAAGAAATAAGAAATACTGAGGCAGGGCCGAGTAATTTTTCAGCTTTTCGAGTTTTGGTTAAATCAATTCAAGAGATATTAAAGACAATGAAAACGAAGCCAAATATCTATTTGTGTGCCTATATAATAACAGAATTACTTTTTATAAGTCTATTAAATTTTGTTATATTAATAAATGTTTCGACCATCTTCTTAATATATTTCATTTATGGACCAGTTATGGTTTGAATTTTAATGAAGCATTGGGAAGACATTCGTTACAGGCGATTTCGTATTCTTATCGCATTTTCTTCAGCTCTCCATTATATCTATTTATTTATTTATCAAATGGAATTTGTCAGAACATACTTACCAATAAATGATTGGACGACACGGTAATTAAATCATAAAAATTCTCTAAAACTAGTCAAAAAATTGTAAAATTAAAAACAAATATTTAAGTTTAAAGCAAAATTCTATATTTTATTTAATATCTCAAAGTATTGGAAATTATTTTCAAACACATTTGAAGTGTCCCATCACTAGAGTGACCAGGCATCCCGGAAACTACCTCTGAATATTTCCTCCCGGGTAATGTCTTTCCCTGACAATCAAATATCCCGGAATTGAAATTTAGTGAATTAATTCTGAAAACTATTTATAAACTAAAAATACAAAAAATTGAATAAAAAATCAATAACTTGAAGGCAATCACAAAATTAATTCGTATGATTACATACGTAGAGACATCAATACATTCTGTTAGTTCATTCTAGAGGTTTATATTTCTAATAATTTGTGAGACCCGTACCATCGGGTCCCCGCAAACCTCTAGTTCATTCATTAGGAATTAGCATTTCAGCGACAGAAAAATCATATTCATTTAATAATGTTTTATTTTTATGTTTTTTGGATTGTGAATTTTAACAAAAAACTTGAAATTCATGGGTTGTAAAATGGTTATTCTGAAATTCTATTAAGAACTTTTTTTGTAAGGTTTAAAGTGGATTTACTCAAAAACTAGGAAACTAGTATGTAGACATTTATGTAGTTCATCTCAGCTCATTGACCAGAATAAAATGGCTCTCTCGGATTTTTTTGTAAAGGGGGGTTAATTTATTTTGATGGGTGTTTTCCTGGGTTTAAATAATTGTTCCCTGGGACCAGGGAGCGCCTTGGGCCATTGACTTTGCTTGCTCAACTGAATCCAATGACACTACCTTCACCTTCCTGCCCCCCGCCCGTTACTGCCCCCAAAGAACTCTGGTTGTCGGAGACCCAAAAAAATATCTAAAAATGTTAAAACCTTTAAATCCCGGAATCTCCCGGAATAATTTCATTGTATTGTTAAAAATTCAAGGAATCATTGCATTCAGACCTGGTCACACTACACATCATCAAAAATGAATTACAAAATTTGTAAATTTGTCTTATAAAAGATTATGAATAATATGTAAACATAAATATTTGATTACAGATTCATTTTTATCGCCTATGATGAGAATATACACATAAACTGCACAACAGTTAGAGAATTAGAATATCAAAACTATAAAACGAATGAATATGTTCAACTATTTTTTTTAATTGAAATCTATTTGATATCTGCGACATTAATTCGGATAATATTATTATCAAATGACGAGGTGAGTCTTTCATTTTTGTGCTTTATTATTACTCATAAATGAATATATATTAAAGAAAAGAAAGAATGATTATTTTTGATTTTCTCTACTTTATAATAGTATAAATTATAGGTTCCCACTGGCGTTGCAAATGATTAAATTTAATGTCTTCAGAGAAAATCTATTAAATTTTTCATCGAAAATAGATTAATAAATGAAAAAGTTCAAAAATTTTTATCAATTAGATATGAAACTGGTTCTTTAGAAAATAATTTGAAACAATTTGATATTTTAGAGCAGAATCATTGTGAATAAAAAATAATAATTTAGGAAAACCTAATGTTTTCGATGATATCACATAATTCTAACATTTTGCTGTATTTTTAAATTTAATATTAAATTTAACAACGCTAGTTCCCACACTTTTTTCCTGAGGTCCAGCTAAGCATCCAACATGCTAAAAATTAATAGGCAATACCCTAAAGTCTCGTTGATAACCCGCGATTTATCTTAAGAATAGATATTTTTCTTAAATTCTTAAAAAAATTTATATATGCGGGCTATCTGATGAAAAAAGTAAATTTTACTCAAAATCTACTGGTACGGGTTATAAATGAGTGTGGGTATCATTCAGACTTCGGGGTAACAGACCTTACAAAAAAATTTATTAAAGATTTTGATGTTGAGTAAATTCATTTTAAAATTTTTAAAAAGCTGCTACCGGTAACATTTCTTACTTTTTGCACAATATTGATATTACTAATTGTTATTAGTTAAACAATAATATTATTATTTAATATACAGTTTTGCAATAGAATTAAAAACTATTGACTTATGGGAAAGTTGTTAGAGGCAGGGGAGTTACATTTTCTAGATATAAATTTAAATTTAAGGGTGCAGGATAAAACTGAATTATCAGTATAACGAAAACCTACTTATTCCAACATTTATAACAATTTTAAAACCGTTACAAAATAAATTAATAGCATTTATGACTTTGGTAAATAGGTCTTCAACTCGTGTATTAGAACACTGATACTAAAAGATTAAGGTTATATTTTTAAATGTTTTAAAATTTAGAAATGAAATCTATTATCATAAACTAATTAAATATATATATATATATATATATCGCAGTATATGTTAAAATTCTGGCAATCAAAGTAAATAAGAATATGATACATCCAATATAATCTCATGATGGAGTTTCACTCCATTTGCGAGAGTGAAATGCGAAGAACATTTTAAAAAATAATTAATTTAAAATGTATTTAAAATAGGATAAAATATTAAGTTTTTTCAATAACCAAAGACAAGAAATTCCGGAGAAAATGAAAAACGCATAGAACAAGAACTTTCTCAATTTGTACATAAATTATGTTTAGTTTATATTTCAATTAATAATTCATTTTTAATTATAAAAAGGTAATAGAATTTAAAAAATATAATGCAAATTAATTATTTTTAATTTTAATTTATTACACTGTAAATATAATGCAGTAGGCAATCAACATAATTGATATATTGACTATCGATATTTTAAATACCGATATATTGACTTTCGATATTTTAATATTAATAGTCGATATAGTTCAAGATATCATTATTTAAAATATCGATAATCACTGTATTATTATTTTAAATATCAATAGTCAAATCGCATTCTGTTTGAGTGCCAACTGCATTATATTTAAATTTTAAATTGTAATATTTTATATAATTAAAATTAATTATTAATTGAAATATTTAATAGTTCTTGTTCTATGCGTTATTCAATTTCTCCGAAATTTCTTGTTTTTGTCAATAACAAAAATTATACGGTCACACAAAATATACATAATGCTGTATATAACATAAATTGTACTGATTGCGAGTAACTACATATATATCGGCACTAAAATAAAATTCAAAACTAGAAAATAAGATAGCTCTTCAAATACTAAATCAAATGCGGCTGATCATGCATTTAAATCTAACCATAATATTATTCAGAACAAACCAAAAATATTATATTCTGAGAACTACAGAACACGCAATTTGCTCGTGGGGTATATAAAAGGGTAAACTTAAAGGGAATTTTTTAATGAATAATCAACAAAACATTAAACTTTTTTCCCAAAAATTATATGAGACATGTGTTGATATGCTAAATATTACGCAATTTAATCAGTTAAATTGTGTTATATTATCAATTATTATTATTATAAAATTATTAATTAAATGTTATATTATTTATTCTTCTAAAGAAAAGAAAACCTTAGAGGTTGGTTTCTGTTGCAAAGCTGTATCATAATACAGAATATTAGTGTTGAAATAATTAATTATTTAATGTATTGATCAAGTCGGCAATTTGCAAATACAAGTATATGTTTAAAATTGTAAAAATATCCGAAAACATGTGCGGTAGTTTCAAGTTCTCTGTTAACAAAGCCTCAAAGCAAATGCAAATATTGAGAGTCAATTCTGTTTCATTTGACTCTAATGTGTTCGTAAAGATAGAAAATAATTATTCGAAACTTCAACAAAAGCATTACAGAGCTTTAGTGTAGTGTAATAAGTGAGAAAATTTATCAATTTTTTAATTATTAAAGCTAGTTGAACTTACTGGGTTAGAGCCGATCCAGGCTATTCAGGTCAGCACTGGCAGTAAAGTTAATTCAGATAATTTGCCAACACGTACGACTAATATCAGTAGATCTTCCAACAACTGTCTTGAAGGAGAACAAAACGTATGAGATTAAATTGCCGAGTCTTTTGTTATAATACAGTTCATACTCGTTTAATTTGTTTGATTTACTTTTAGAATGCAATATATTTTGACAAACAATGGAATATTTTAAAAAATACAATTAAAGAAATTCTGAAAAGTCACAAAATTGGGATCGAGTTTGAAAATTCTTATCGTGATTTTTATGAACTAGTTAAGGATAGTCAAGTAGAAAAGATTTACAATGATTTAAGAGATATCATTAAGGAACACCTCATTAATCAAGTTAATTTTTATTATTTTATGAACGTTTTTAACATTTTTTTATGTGTCTAAATATTTTATTTGTTATCTTGTATTAAATAAGGTTCGCATTGATGTTTTGAATTCAATGAATTTTTTGAAAACGTTGAACCTATCATGGACTTACTATAAGATTGATATGAACAAGATTAGTGATTTATTCACGGATATGGTATGCCTTTGTTTTAATTTCATTTAATATTTAGTTTAAATTCTTAATAATTGAATTAATTTAACTCTCAATGCGCTGTTAAAAATGTATTTCTAACTGAAAAAACACAGGTCAATAGGTGTAAGATATTAATTTTATGATAAACCTTTCAATTTAGCATCTTTTATGACATATATATATATATTATATACTACAGTATTAACTATTCTAAAGTTTGTGAAATTTCTCTTGAAACTGGAAAAGCAGAAAATACAGAATTAGTCAAATATGGAGGCAAAAAGTTACATAACAATACTTTTCAATAAAAACCTTTATTTCAAAATGACAATTTATAACAATTATAACGATATGATTTGGGAGGAGGAGAATCCTTCGAGACCTCTTATCAAAGTTTTAGAGATTGTACTGAGTAGAGCTTTGCAACAGTACAGCAAAAAACAGTATACTGAAAATTACTGTACTGTACTGCAGTACAGTACAGTACAGTAAAATATATATGGAATATAGTACAGTACAGTAATCTATAATTTGCTGAAAAATACTGTTTCCTGAAATTTACTGAAAAACATGGCTATTACGCACTTTTTGGTCTAAAACATTCAAAATCAAGTGATTATGCCATAAATCTCAAAATTGGCCAACAAACTTTTCTCAAAAACCATGAATAATTTTTTAAGTGAACGCATTTTCAATTATTAATATTTTACTTTAAGAAAAAATCGTTCAACACTTGATACTAAAAATGTTGATAAAATGCTTTTTATAAGATCTAATTATGATTTAATTTATTTGTGTGCTTTAATTTTGAAAAAATAAAGTTTTAATAAAATACAATAAAATTCAGTAAAATACAGTATTACTGTTAAATAATCTGACAGTACACTTAAATCCAAAAATAAAGACGATATTAAAATATATACTTTCATGTATAGCACATGAAAGTATATATTTTAACTTACTGTACATTATATGATTGACAGTAGTAATAGTGACTGTTTTTATCAATTAAATCAGTCACTCAATAGTATTAATCAGAGTCTGATCAGAGTTATCAGTCAATACGAATTAAGTGAAGAATTTTCGGGAAATATTTTTATTAGTTTTATTTTATACTATTATTCAAAACAAAAATTTATAATTTATTATTTCAAATTAAATTAATAATGTGAGTTTCCGTGTTTTGAATAAACAGTAAAAATTCGTTTAGGGATAGATTTATATAATTTTATTTCAAACTTTTGTTCTTTAATTTGTTCCCAAACAAACCGAAAGCATGCATTTTGAACTATTACTTTTGTAATATTTTGGTCTTTATTTGTTTTTATTGCACTTATCAATAGTTAAGTTCTTTCAAATTTTAACTTTAATATAGAAAAATATTTTTTATACAGTCAGCGAAAATAAAGAGCCCTACAGTTAAGTCTAGCTTCGACTTTATTTTTGTATTTAAGTGTACAGTACAGTATAAAAAAACTTACTTTTGAAAAGCTCTAGTAGTGAGCTATTGAAGAAATATCATAGCGTAAGTCCGAATATTAATTGATATTATATTAGTCCCTGATAAACACTTTATACAGCATGAAATTTTCAAATTTCTGTACAATGTATTTTAGATATTATAAATAGTTATATTTTTGTACGGATTTTAAACGCAGTCGTTAAAAGAAAAATTTTTCTCTCCAAATGCAATAGAGTAAACTAATATAGTTTTGCTTTACTATAGCAAATTTGCCTAAAAGATAAATTAATTGTAACTTAATAACTGATTTTCGCTTTATATTTATTGTGCAATTAAAGGTTCAGCATAATCAGTTAGAAAATATTTATTATATGGGAATAGATTTGTTTCGCGACCAAGTTTTTAGATATAGTAATATTCGTGAAAATCTTAGAGAAACGCTTTTACTATTAGTAATGGAAAAAAGAAATGGAGTTGTGTCCGAGCTAATGGAGCTTAAGAATGCCTGTAAAATGATGATAGAATTAGGAAATAAATCGAATAATTTATATGAAGAAGTCTTTGAACAACCATTTTTGCAACAAACAGCGGAGTTTTATCGAGTAAATCACTTAATGATATGTTGAATGACATTTAATTATCAAAATATATTTAATCTCTAGTGTAAAAGTCGGAAAATGTTAGAGGAGAATTGTGAGGCAGATTATAGAAAAATTGTCGAAAAATTAGTAAATGAAGAGGCAGAATGGGCAAGAAAATACCTCAGCACCACTACGGAATTGAAAATTGAAGAAATAATTAAAGAAGAAATGCTAAATAAGCAAATGAAAAAAATTGATCAAAAGAAAATTTTGTATGTCATTAATGCGTTAGAAAAGAAGTTTACATTAGAAGTTAAGTATTTATGCTGAATCTGATATTCATAAATAATGTTATACAGTGTAACCCCTTTATAGTGAAACTGTCGGGAAAGACCAAAGCATTTACTATAACGGTGATTCACTATAAAAGAACACAAATTAAACTGACAAAAAGTAAATCTGTTATAGCTAACTCTTCACTATAAGCAGATTTTCACTATAAAGGGTTTACACTGTATTTCTTCCTACGGCAAAATTTTTAATTACATTTGATAATATTATTTTAGTGCGTCTAAGCACAATAATCATACTTAATTATAAAGCTTTTACCAATATCTTTCAGATTATAATATAGATGCGATTAAGAATCATATATATAAAAATAATGAAAAATTGGATAATACAAATCAAGAAAATTTCATTGATTTACAAAATATAATAAACAATGAATTAGAAGACGGGAAATTCACGAGAGACTTTAAAACTATTTCTTTTATATCCTCCGGAAGTTATGGGCTTGTTTATAAAGTAAAAGATTTGATTAATGGAAAAATATGTGCAACTAAAAAGATTGCTCTTAATAAAGATGAAGTTCAAAAAATTTCTAGGGAGCTGTATATAATGTGGAAATCAAACAGTGATTATGTCGTTAAATATTTCAATTCATGGATTGAAAAAAATTATTACCCCAAAGGAAATCTTAATTTGAATTATGGTGAGAACATCAGTACTGATCACGAAATATTTAACCCACAGAAAGATATTTTATTGCACATTCAAATGGAATTTTGCATTAAAACACTAAAAGAATTAATAATTGAAATGAATAACGAAGAAGATTTTAACCAAAGTATTAGATATTTTATTTCAAGTGAAATATCAATTGAAATTCTGGAAAGTCTTGAATATTTGCATAAACAGAACATAATTCATAGAGATATAAAGCCATCGAATATACTATTAACGAATGGAAGAAATTATCGTTCCATAAAAATTGCAGATTTTGGTTTAGCTGTATTTCATGAAAAAGACGATCAGTCACACAGTCAGCAAACCGGAACTCCTATATATATGGCCCCTGAGGTGTGTTATGCTCGAGACTATAATACGAAAGCAGATATTTATAGTTTAGGTCGAGTTATAAAAGAATTGTTAAATTTTTATCACTGTTCAAATGACAAATATTGTCCACTATCAAAGAGATATTTAAATTTGTTTAATATCTCAGAAAAGATGACGCACATGTACGGCCATGAACGGCCAGATTGTAGTGAAATACTAAAATCTAGTAATTGGACATTTAAATTGTCTGATTTTGAAAATTTCTCTGCACTTCTAAAATTTTTCAAGAATTACAATGAAAATTTAGATAATTTTCATCGTTTTTATGTCCATTTAAAGCTTAAACAATTATTTGATAACAAAGATGACAAATTAAAATTCATAAATGATGATGGATTCGAAATTTTTTCCAATTCTTACTCAAATCGATTTAAGAGATAATTAAGAAAGTTATAATCAGTGGTGTAAAGTGCTCGGTGGAGAGCATGAGCACTAGGTTTGTCACATGTCCTGTTTTGTGCAGGACAATCCTGTATTTGAGGTATAATGTCCTGCGTCCCGCACTGTTGTCTTGCGCGACGCTTTTGTACCGCATTTTAATGTTAAACATTAGAAATTTACATTTAAAGTCAGTTTTTAGTTAATACATTTCAATGTCAATGAATTATATTAGGGATTTATAGAAATTAAGTCTTATCTTTAAAAGAATTTAAATCCTTTGAGCTTTTATCAAGCATTGAAGAACATTAAATACATACATATAACGAAGCATTGTACAGGGTGACAATTAATTGACGAAACCATTTTAAAAGTTAATAACTCGAAAACTAATAAAGATATTTGAATAAAAAATTTTTTAAATGAAAGAGGGATAATGGGAGATTTGTATAGGCTGCATCCGATATAAAAACCCCTGTGTTTAACGTGGGCGATTTTATTGTAAATTTTTTGTTTCGATATCTCAGACAAATATAAGGAAGCTTTTTATATCAAATGGAGCTTATATT
>JAQGCH010001829.1:0-14305 GCA_034699485.1 Nanhermannia elegantula | reverse complement strand
GTTCGATTTTCGATAAAAACATATAACATACATAATTTTGTAAAATATTCCTAATTTTTTAATACAACGTTAATAGAAGCTACAAATACTACCGACATTATTCACTCATCACATTAGTAAACATTTTCAATTTATGAAATACCTAGTCATTTATCAATTATTTGAATATATAGATGCAATCAAATTTTGTTAAACCGAAATAAACAACGTCCGAGATTTTATGGTTATTAAAGTTATTAATGAATGTAACTCTTTTATCTGAAAAATTGATCAAATTCATGCTATCATTGTTTCTAACCATAAATACGATTATTTTCTTAAACCCATACATAAATTGACATATTTATAAATACATGACACTTATCTCTAGTTATAACTAGAGTCTTAACATTGTCAGAAATATGACTTTTTCTTTGTTACTCTGAACGTTCGGAAAATATGAAATGAGAACAAGAACTCCTATTAAAGCCGAATAACAAAATAAAAATGAGATCATATTAAAGTTCAGAAAAGTCTTAATTTTGTGAGTTCTAACTGAATCTCCGAAATTTTTAAAAAGTCCGAATTTTACCCTAATTTACTTGATATTAAGGTCTTACAGACTTAGGGATCAAATTGACCCTACCATCCATAGGGTCAAGAACAAGGCTGGTATTGCCCCAATTAAATTTTAACAGTGCAACGCTTAATAGTAGAATACTAAGGGGTGTACACAGACATTTCCAAGGGGGATTCTCGGATTCCTGAAAAAGTATACCTTGGTCCCCCCTTTGATTTTTTTCAAGTTTTATAAAAAATAAAATAATTGATTTTTAGTGTTATTTTTCGATAAAAATGTGTTAAAAGTATTGTCTTGAAAATCCGATGAGATTACGTATATCATACAAATTTTTAATAAAATAAATTAAAAAATTGGCGGCAAAATTTATTTTGGGCAAATAATTGCCTCAGAAAACCAATGAGTTTTGTTTGGGCTCAATTTTCAGGATTTTCGTCAGCGCCGAACCAGGATTTTCAGCTTGGGGGGCTAAACATAGGAAAACCCCAAAATATGCAATTTTTAAAGATTGCTACAGACCTACACTTAATTGTTAAAATATCTTGGAGGGGCTATAGCCACCCCCTGCCCACCCCTAGTTACGGCAGTGATTTTCGTAAGCCAACCCTCCCCTGGAGCATTGGACCTTGAAAAGTGAGGGTGTACATGTTTATCATGTGATCATGAATTTCTGAAGCGAATTTTTTTCTATCGATAATTCAAAAGATACATTATTTTTGAAACTACTGTATACAAATATCCTACCTAGCTTGCTTCAAGTGCTACAAAAAGTGTGTATGGTTTCAACTTTTAGTATTATGTATATAAGTTATATAAGATATGATATTAAATTTTTCCTAACATGACTTACAGAATTTTCAACCCTGCGTTGTATATAAAAAATTGCAAACTTAAACTTAATGCTAATTTTTTTAATAAAATAAAAACAAACATTTAAATAAATGATTTTTATTTAAATATATTTCAACAATCATGTGCTACATTACAAGAATAATTTGGATGATTGTATGAATCATTTTGTAATAATCTATAAACAATTTTTAAAGTTAGCTCTAAGACTATTAGATGGACTATTATTTCTAAATTAAGCAAATACTACATTATCATTATTGTTGACAGACTAACATCTGAGGCATAATAAATCAATTAATTTGAATGCTTTACTAATCATAAAATTTGTTTATGGATTTCGAGCGTATTTTTGTACAATACTCTATTTTATAAGCTCATAAATTTTTATTTAATGCATATTCTGACTTGAATCTCAAGAAAATATCTGAAGAATTTATTTATAGAAAAATATATACCAATAGACTCATTCATATAAATTTTAATACATTTTCATTTTAGGACTTGAGAGCCATGAATATAACGGGGATTTGCAGATAAATAGATCAAAGATTAAAGCTTTCGGATAAAAGCTCTATTCGTAAAACTTTTTGACTGAATTCTTAACTTTTATGAATTCAAAAAACCTGAATTCCTTTCCAAAATTGAAAGACTTTGGAATAGAAAACAAACACAAATACTTTTAGCTTAAAGAATAAATTAATTTTAAAAGTAAACCTACGCTATTTTATTCAAATATTTCAAAAGTTTAGAAACCTATTGGACTTTATCTATATTTCTGTATTCCCAAAGAGGGGTACACAATGGTTAACAATCTAGTTCACGCATATTCACTGTTTACACTAATATTCTTAATAGTCTTTGAATTTCATAGACTAAAGTTAAAAAATAATTTCATCAAATATTTACCAAACTCTGTACATTATTTCTCAGTGTTTTTTAAATTCAAGAGAGAGAGAGAGAGAGAGAGAGAGAGAGAGAGAGAGAGAGAGAGAGAGTCGACAACAAATACACAAATACATAGAGGGAGAGTTAAAAATTATTTTTTATTTGTTTTTCTATCAGCGAACATAAGCAATATTACATCTGTTTCACTGATATACAGAAGTATTCGGAAGTATTTTTAGTAGCGATAGAGAATGTTTGAAATTATAATGATTACAATTCTAAATATTTTTATGAAATGAAGGACAAGTTTATGCCGCAGTAATAACTTTTATAACTTTGAAGCGCTTTGAAGAACACTCAAAATCATTCGTCAAAGTTATAACTATTACGGAACTAAACATAAAATCATTTTTAAGAAACTTTAAAAGATTTAAATATAGTAAATAAGAGTTGAAATATAATATATAGATATTTGCAACACATTTGTTTCTTTAACCAACACGTTATCTAATTTAAACATTTAAAATAGTTTATTCAAACTGATTATAATTTTAAATATTATACTAATTCCAAATTCTTGAATAGTAATAGCGATTCTATAAAACTTCAATAAAATGATAGAATCGGCGCCAATCTTTAGATAAATAAATATAAATCTCCTTACGAATAAAGAAGAGATTATTTCAAAACAAATTAATATAAGTTAATATAAATATATCAATAGTATACAGTATAGGGTAATGTGAATTTACTAATATTACGTGTTATACTACTGTCGTATACAGTATACTAAATTTCTGTGCCAATAGATAATATCTGTTGAGTTACGATTCAGAAGCTGACAAATAGTGGGTTAATTATAAAGTCACACATAAGTAATCTGTTTTTGTGCTCACTCACGAAATTCTGACTTTAGCTAAATTTATGCCAGAATTTCTTCAAATATGATTTAATTTTGTGACTTGTACATTTTATTATCTCTTAATATATCTGTCAATATAACTACCGGTATTTATGTTAATGCAAAGTTAACTTTATAAATACTATTTTTATATTCATTGAATTTCCTATAAGAACGAGAAATAGGTTTCGAATACTAAATATGTTAATATTTAAATTTGAATCACTCAACCAAACCATAATTTCAATTGTATGCTATGTTGTATATCTGTTATTATAAATATTAATAAAATTGTAGAAAATTAGGTTTAAAAGCAAGAGATGACAATTATTTTGGGATATAAGATGAGGATAATTATTAAATCATTAAATTTAAATATATAATTCAAAATTCTCTTTAAATATATTAAATTTATTGGACTCAGCTTTCGCGAAATCAAAAGTTCCTCCTCTTTTTTAGGGAGCCGTTCAACTCACCGATGCTTTGCTCAACTCAACCATTCCCTGTTTATCTAACTCTAAGGTTACTTTCAAACAAAATCCTGATTTAAAATTTTAAACAAAACTTATAAAATTTGTAAAGTTTTGAAATTTAAATTAATTTTTAATAGACCACTAAGTTTAATGTTAGTTTCTATCTTATGAATTGTTTAAATCCAATTTCTAGTCAGCATTGGGTAAACAGATCTCTAACTCATTGAATAATGTGTCTGTCTGTCTGCCATTAAGAAATATTGAGATATCTTTTATTTTTAATTAATTTTTTGTATCAGTTTTTTATATAAATATTAGCCTACATTCAGATATTTTTTGGTTATTTTTTTAAATTATTAAAACTGGTGTTCTTTCAACTGTAAAAGGGGTTAAGTTTGCTATGATAGGTGTTATCAGGGAATGGTTGAGTTGAGCAAAGCATCAGTGAGTTGATACGCAGCCTATTTTTTTGATCCGATCCTATATGATATTTGTGTCTATTTCTCAGTGTCTACAATTAGTAATCAAAGATTAACTACAATACGGGTCTCTATTTGCAAAATTTTTATAATTGATCCAATTTTCAAAATGTTTACGTTTGATCCTCTTTTTAAAATTTATGGCGAATCAAAATAAGGATAAAAATGCCTTAAATACGAAAAAAGCTCATTTAGAGTAAATGATACTTTAATTTAAACTTATAACCTATATTATAGCACGTGATTCTATTAATTGTTGTAAAATATATTTTATAACAAGATTTTTTATTCTTTTATATACAATTAAGGTGTAATTGAGCATTAAGTTCTATTAAACATTTTAGTTTATCATTCAGACCTATTCTACTATAGGGTTTTTGACGAGCCCTTCATATTGTTGTACTTGTTTTTTTATAAAATACATCGAAGATATAATTATCGGATTTGTAAAAAAATGAGTATTTAAAAAAGCTGGTCCTGTTTCATCCCAACATATATAACTTTATTATCTGAACCCGTTAAGTTGGTCTAATCAGACCTTTTAATATTTAATAAGTATTAATAAATTTTATAATCAAGTATCCAAATGTTTTCATATAAACTATTTCAGGATTTTTTTTAAATGTTAAAAAACTCTCCTTCGGCAGGGACGCAAAGGTGTTCCAGCTATTTCGGGGAGGTTGGCAACGCTAGTTTAATATTAGAGGAAAGGCATTTTTGATTGTTGCATATGTTTGAGTAAAGTTAATTAATTTATGGTTCAGGACTCTTTATATTAATTAAATGAAAAATTCATGCCTTTATCTTACAACATCAGATATTCTCTTCTTTAATGCTCTGACGGAATTCTTGACAACAGCATGGACTCTATGTACATATTAATTACAATTTCACATTACTTTTTTAAAATGATAAAAGCAAACTGATAAGGCGGGTGATATTAGCGGTCTATTTTTGTTAAAAAAACGATAAAATTATTATAAAATAAATGTTAGAGATTCACAAATTTTAGATAACCTTCAAGATGTAGACTTCTATGATCATTCACTTGGACATTATCTTTAAACTTATCCTTTTAGTCTTCAGTGTTTTTTAATAAAAAAATTCAAATTCAAGATAAAAATAGAAATTTTTCAATGGAAATCCCTGTTATATTGAATTCGTTTACTAATTCATTTTAGATTTAACTAAAAAATTTCTGTTTTAAATTCTAATTGTATTAAAATTAATTTTCTTTAAGTGAGTTTTTAAATTATAATTGTAATTAAATTAAATTTGTAAAACATTTAAGAACGAGATTTTAAATTGTAAAAAATCATTTACTATAATACTAACTGAAGCAAGCATTGGAACAATTGGTGTATTTTATTGTTTCTGAAATTTATTCAAAACTTTGCCAATTGATATACAAATATATTCAAATTTAAAGTACAAGTAATGCAGTTTTCTTTTACAGTAACATTTTTCTTATTTCATAAAAGATTTTAATGTAAATAAAATACAGTGAATAAGAACTTAATTCATGAGATTTTCTCAACAAGTAAAGAATTTGCATATCCTCTGAATAATTCATGAATTTTTAAATTAAAGCTTTTAAGCATTATTTTTGTACAGATTTAAAATTAAGCAAATTTAAAGTCAAGAAACAAAACAAGTTTATTAGATATTCGTTTTGTGACAGAAATTTTTTTTACTGCGAAGAAGTTTGAAACTTAATCAGAAAGAATTGTTTCTACAATCACTTGTCTCAATAATTACCTCTTCAATAACAAAATATGATTGTCTGTACAGCACTAACAGTAAACAATATACCGCCAAAGTACTAGTATTTAATTGATGTCATTTTCTATGCTATAAAGAACAGTATTAATGCAAAAATAGCTCCCTTGATATTCAACGATTAGACTTAAATTAAATATAGAATAGGTTTAAACATTCACATCAACTCATATAATGCACATATAATGAAGTCTTTGTCAAAACGTAACTCAAATAATACTCTGAAAGCTTGGATTTAAGCCTGAAATTTAAATTATCACTCATTTATGGGAAAATTGAATGTCAGTTAAAAGTCATTATGTGTTGTAATTATTTGAATATTAAATTAATATCTTTTGAAAATTCTTTATATAAACTATAAATAATTAGTAGCCTCAAAATTTATTAGTATTTTCAATGTATTAAAAGATTCTCTATGTAGTGATTCAAAAACTTATTTGTCAAAACTGAAAAAACCTTTTCAAATGGGAAATCTTATTACTAGGCATCGGATTTTTGCATATTTGAATGTTTTTATTGCTTGCATGCATCAAAATAAAACTGACAAATAAGGACGAATTACATAATTACAAGGCGAGTAAAAGTGATTTTGTTTTGCATATAAATGCATATTTGCATAAAATGGTCATATTAAAGAAATTTATTTGCATATATGTAATAGCATAATTATCGTATTTTGCCATATGCTCTTTTGATGTGTTAACTCTAAGTCAGTTGGTGACCAACTGACTGCCTATAAGGACGGTCCAAACATTTTGGTAATTTTAAGGGACATATTTGCAAATCAGAGCATATTTTGCCTTACGTTATTTTAATTAAGTTAAATAATTTTAATTAAAATTTATAACAGCTGTTGTTAAACTTTAAGGTTTGTAAAATAAGCAAAATTTAAAGAAAAAGTTCTACTTATTTAACATTTATTTCAAAGGGATATTTTAAACATGCGTAACTTGAACTATCTCTATGTTTAACTACCTCTCTTAAACATTATTTTAAGTTCCTAACTATTCCAATACATTATAAATTAAATTCTCTTTGTTGAATACCTCTCCAATTTGAACAAAATTTCAAATCCTGTCCTATATTCAACTTATGGAGCATTAATTATACAGTATTGTAAATCTATTTATTTAGAATCAGTAAAATCTGCTGCAATTTAAAAAATATATGTCGTTCATAAGTTTAATTAACATTTCTTTGTTAAGACAATTAAAATTTATATTAAAAATGAATAATTAAACGAATTATACTGACATATTTTTAGTGCATATTTATTGATTTTTTAATGCATATTTCGGAAAAATAAATGCATAAAAATCCGATCCCTACTTATTACTAATGCTACTAATATCCATAGGCTCGATAAGTTTAGAGCTTGAGCCTGGCCTAGGCCCAGCTGTGACATTATTACTTACTTACATTATTATTACTGTATTAATAAAAGGGTTGGTAAAAGTGTTTAAATATTTGTAATTAATTCATAATAAATAAATTTTTAATGTTTATTAACTAAAATATCTCTATCAGTATATTTAAATGTTTTCGATGAATTGATTTTTGTGCAAAACAACTAAATTTTTGTAAATCAAACAAAAGATATTTGTTGTCTACAAAAGAAAAATTGTCAGAGGTCTAAATTCAAGTAAAGAATTTTATTCTATTATAATCTGTGCTTAAATTACGCAATACTACTAATACGAAAAATTAAGTTTCAAATATTCTGAAATTGGTTTTGACATAAGTATTGTTTCTCATGATATAATTCTAATAGAAAATTTGTTTTCTTTCAATTAATTATAGTTTATGTTTTCTTAATATAATTCAATTTTCAAAGCCTTTATTTTGTTTTCTTCTTCACTACTAATAGAGATCAAATTTTTCACACATATACAAAAATGTGTTAAATTATTATTTTAGATGAAAATAATTAAAAAAGTTTCTTAATTTAAGGATAAGTGAAAACATATACTTTTGATAGTAAGCGACAAAATCTCCAATAATTTATTCTGATTCCTATCCCATCCCAACTATTTTCGAGATTTAATTCTCATTTCCTTTTTATTCCCATGTATTTTATTAATTCCAATTTCCATTTATACCTTTGTTTAAAACTAAAGTTTTATTTGTTTAGAAAGTATTGAAATACTCAATGAAGTATTGCTATCATTGAGTCATAACCAGAGACTGGCCTTTTTCTGAGAAAAAACATCAAAAATTCGGTCGGAAATTAGGACAAAAATACGACTAAAATTCGGAAAAATTCGGAAAAATAGATTCAACGTATAACTGGACATATTTTCTAACTTTGTTTGTTTATTAACCGCCGAAGGCAGAAGATATTGAGTGAGGGGCGCATTGTATTTGTTTTTTGAGGGGCAATTTTGAGTGAATAATACCGCTCACAGTTTGTATATAAATTGTATAAATAAGTTATAATAAACTTTATTGGAATGATTTCCTATAATTCAAACGTCTCAAAAAATACAATACAACAAAAATTTTTATAAAATTAATTAACTTTTAATTTGAGTTGAGGGGCATATGAGCTGCCCCTATGCTAGCTTTGCTACTGACAGTACAATACTTATATTATAGTAAAGGTACACATTATTAATGGCTTTTGTCTTAATTCTCTAGTAATGAGAATTAGAGTATAAACAACTTTCTTTTGTTCTTGTTATGCATTGATGTCATATTCTTTTAACAAACCGATTAAAATCTGTACTTTAAGAAGTTTAAGTGTTTGCTGACTTTTGAACGTAATTCATTAAATTGTTTACTGTTTGAGTGATTGATTGGCGATTGCAATGGTTTGTCTCAAAAGCAGTGGCGAATCCATAAAATTTTGAGTGGGTGGGCACAAACATAGGAAAACACAAAATTTCTTAATGCATTGTATTTCTCTAGTAAATTGTAGTGTGTTTTGCAGTCAGCAGAACATAAAAGCTTTTACTTGAATAATTTCATGTAATTTAAGCACAAAAAATACAATACAATAAAGTTTTTTAAGAAATTAATTCACTTTTAATTTGAATTGGGGGGGCCTGTGCCCCCTCGGCCCCTATGCTAGTTTCGCCACTGCTTTTTAATAAAGTATTTTTACTAAAATTTTTATAATCAGTCATATTAAGTAAGAATAGGATTTACACTAATAGTGAAATTATTTTTCATTCTTTATTTGCACTGAATCTGCACTAATGATGCGCACAGACACAGGAATGCTGAGCCTAGGCTTCCAACCTCTAAGCCTGAGCCTAGACTAACTAGGGCTGGGCCGGTGCCAGTAGTTATTGGTGAGTAACCGGGTAACTACGAGTACTCGAGTACTCGGTGCCAACTTCAATGAAATACCCAGTACTCACTTTAACGGGTATTCACGGATACTCACGAGTACTTAAAGTATTTCATATCAAATTTATATCAAATTCTTTAAAATTTGGTGATATTTTATTATTGAAGTTGGTTTACATTTAATTAATAACAAATATTTGTTCAATGATTCTCTGGAGTAAAATTTGTATGAATTACTGATATAAGTAGTACTTATATTGAAATAAAAAATACTCAGAACCACTCTTGAATGCACGAATACTCGGAATAATACTTGTGAGTACCCACACTTTCCTGAAAGTAGTGGGTAACTACTTTTTCTAGCACCGGTCCAGCCCTACCCTGGATACACTTTATAAATACTTAGGTTCTGATGAATAAGCTGTTAATTTGGTGGCCTCTGCTCTGGTGAGTGTCTTATAAATGCTGTTCTATTTAATTAAAATCAATAAATAAAATATGATTCAAATTATAACTATTGGCATAAATATTCAAAATTAATATTTCAAATTATTTAATATTAATGCGTTTTAAGCAAATATGCTGTTTATCTCTAACTTAAGAGTTTTCTTTCATTTTATTTAAACTTTTTAGATATCATATCAAAGATTTATGGTTTATAAAAAAAGTTTCACAACTTATCAAAACTGAAGCATAGCTTCAATTGAAAGCCCCTTTCATGCAGTCTTTACTGTACTCTTTCCAGACTTTGGTTTGATTTTAATAATTAATTTCTAAAAACTTGTTCACTGAATGAATTAGTAATTAACAGCGCAAACATTGCATAATAATTGTGAGCCTGTTATAACTTTTGGACAGAGTTTGGTTAATAATGAAGTCTATTATGTGTTGAAAGTGTTGTATTCAATCAAATAGTAAGAGTGGGCGTGACTGTAGTGACTGTAGTGAACACTCATTCATATTGTATGTGATTGTATGCAATCGATCAACAGGTCGTTCAATAGTTCCTAACATTTCAATACTTTTGTACAATAAAATTCACACTAATTATTGTTTTTATTGTTTATAATTTAGTTTCTTTCATATCAATGAACGAATCGATTAAACAGTTTCTCAATTAATTCGTCTCTTTATATATCACTAAAAATCATATCAAATCTCAGACTTTACTTGTCTTCAAATGAGAGACTATTTTAATATTATTTTTAATTTAATATAAATTTATAATTGTTTTCAATTAATTATAAATAATAAACAAAATCGTGAGAAACGGCGTGAAAGAAGATGACGAGAGACAGATTGGCAGCTCTTAAGGCAGTGGGTATTCAATGGATCCGTTTCTTTGATAAGCGTTTTAATTCATTTCATTGTATTTAAGGCACAAACAGATGAGGAAGAGATGACAGTTGTGGTCACTATTGATGACAAACCTGATTATATGGAAGACTTCTTTCGTGAGGTATTACTTGTCATGTATTAAACATTTTATAAGTTTTGTCTTTTGTCTCAATTTAATTGTTCATCAAAAGGTGGAACAGATTCGTGAGAGTATTGACAGAATGCAAGAAAACGTAGAAGAAGTGAAAAGGATTCACAGCTCTATTCTGTCGACGCCACAAACGGATGACAGTATGTGTCTGTCTATCAATCTATTCATACATTCATTTAAATGTGTTTCAAATGTTTATTATTTTGATTAAAACTTTAGAAGTGAAGCAACAATTGGATGATTTGATGGCAGAAGTGAAGCGAATGGCAAATAAGTCAAAAGAAAAATTAAAGGGTTTGTTGAGTCGCTTCTTAATAATTGAATTTATATTTTAATTGAATGGTTTGTTTGTCAGCAATGGAGCGAACGATTGAGAATTTAGAAAATACGGGATCAATGAATGCAGAGTATAGAATACGAAAAACACAACAATCAATGTTAATGCAAAAGTTTATCGATGTTATGACCGATTATAATAAAACACAAACGGATTATAGAGAGAGATGTAAAGCTAGGATTCAGAGACAGCTCGAAATAAGTATTTATTACTCATTTATTTTTACAACTCTATTAGTTTGTCATTTATGTGAATAATAGCTGGAAAAGTGACGAGTGATGAAGAAATTGAAGAAATGCTTGAGAGCGGAAATCCAGCAATTTTTGTTCAAGGAGTGAGTCCACCAAAAAGTTGTTAATTATAATTATTATACTGTTTTAGTGTAATGGCTGATTCGAAATTTAATTAAAATTAATTTATATGTTTAGATAATAACTGAAACAAAGTTAGCAAAACAAACATTAGCTGAAATCGAGGCGCGTCATAACGATATCATTAAATTAGAAAAAAGCATTAGAGAGTTACACGACATGTTCACCGATATGGCAATGCTTGTCGAAAATCAGGTCTTTCTCTCACTATGTTTACAATTATACCAATAATAGCATTACATTATGCAATACATTATAAGTTACTGTATACATAGAAGAGTTTTTTTATTGATTTCATTTTCTACCAAATAGGGAGAAATGATTGACAGAATAGAATTTCAAGTCTCAAAGTCTCACGACTGGGTCGGCAAAGGAAAAGAACAAACTAAAAAAGCACTTGCTTTCCAGTCAAAGTCTAGAAGGGTGTGTTTCTTACCTTTGAACTTATTTTTTTTCCCTATAAAACCACTTTTCTATTGTTTCCATTTATTGCATGAAATAATCAAAAAATATTATTTTATTCTTCTAGAAAAAAATTATTATTATTATTATTTTATTGGTACTGTTGGCTGCACTCATCGCTTATTTAGTAATTCAATTTTCGTAGTTTTCATTGAAGATTAAGTGAGAAATTATTTTCTTTATATTTTCAGTGCTGGCAATTCATACCCTCAAAAAAACAAACCACTTCTTGAAGTTTGAATGCATGAAATCGATTTAGGCTTTAATTGTTTTACTTATTGGTCTCTATATTTTTCTATGATTTGTCCTAATATTTGAATGTTTTAATTAAACTTCAATTCTTTTATTTATTTAAAACACTTGCTCTACAAATATCATTACTTATTCCTGTATTTGATAAAATTCTCTCTGATTGTTGTAAACTTTTACCAGTAATGCTATGAACCGCTTATTTTTTAATTATATTTTTGTTTATATCATAATTTATAGTTAAATTTTGTTAGTCATTAATGATTTTTATTACAGAAAAGGTTGATTATAATGATATGTTTGAGCATTTTGGTTGTCTTCGTTTCCTCGTCAGTAATAAGTGTCATATTTTTAGAATAATTTAATTTAAATTTTAGCTGAAAGTACTACTATTAATATTATTTATACAATCAATTACTTTAAATCATCAGAACTGGAGCTCAAACAGAGGCAGTTTTCTGCTGATGAGTCACAAACAGATATCAGTATTTCTTATTTTAAAGCTCATAAATCTAATTAAGACTTATATCAACTATTTATTTGATAACCGAATACCAAAGCGGTTATAAAATCTTTCAAATGCCTTATATTTAATTTAAATAGACTTAAAATTAATTTTTGAAAATATTTCAAAGTTAGAAGTTTTTACTGTTATTTTTGTAAAACTTCTATAATGTTTAATAATGTTTATATTGAAATTGATTGCTTTTAATCAGAAATTATTTATTTTGTATTTGATAACAATATTTAATTTTATCTCTAAATAAAGATTATATACTAAACGAAATTTTTAGTAAGCGATTAGAATAAAAGCGTTCACTTGTTTTACAAGTTAAATAGCGTTTAACTAAAATGTTTTGATTAGGAATGAAAATATACAAAACGATTATATACTATGCAGAACTTCAAATTAACATTAAGATAAAGGACTAACCATTTTAATGATACCACTCTAAACCAAAACCTAAGAGTGATAAAGTACTGTAAAGTTACTGGAATAAGAGCTTGCATAATCATGTCCATAGGCTCGAAAACGCCGAGCCTATGGAGCTTAGGCTCTAAAAGCTTAGAGCCTGAGCCTCTAAATTCATAACAAATAATTGTATACTATAACTAATCATTAGTGTTTGTATTATTAAAAGATAATAAGAAAGAGTTTATTGAAGAGACTCCAGCATAGCTATGGTGAATTTAACTAAAAATTTGTCAACAGGCTTGTTAGGGTAAGCCTACGCTTAGGCTCGAAAATTACGAGTTTGAGCCTAGACTCAAAATCTAGAGCACGAGCCTTAGATTCTAAATTGCTCTTCGAGCTGAGCCTGAAGTCTATGGATAACATTAAGCTTGCAATCGAACTTAAATTAAAACTGTTTCAAATTTTCAACATTTCCATAATTAAAACGATAAATACAATAATTCAAAGTTGTTTTTGATAAAGTATTGATTAGTTATTAAATATTTGTTCTCAACAAAGTATTCTCTTCTTTTGCACCTCTTCTATGGGTTTCTTCTTTTAGTACTTATGTTCTGCCTTTTGAAAAAATATGTTCACTGGACACTCGTCTAAGTTTTTCATATGAAATTCAAATAATGCAAAATATTAAATTATGTCAATTCAAGGGATGTGGTACAGCTCTGGTACAGCTCTTCTGACTCTTTAGGCTAAAAGATACCTAAACTCTTTGGATAGGCTGAGCCTAAAGTTGCCAACTTTTCGGTGTTTGATTCCTTCACTTTTGATGAATGAATCAATTTTTTCGATACATTCCCTTCATTTTGGAACATTGCATGTTATGGAACTACCCCTCACTTGTATCGGACACAAATGTCAACACTATTCCGGCCATTCCGGAACAGTTGGCAGATGTTAGACTTAGCTCAGCCTAAGGTTTCAAAGGGCCTTATTTCTGACACAAGTCAACAAAGCTTTAACTCTGGTAACACTTCACTTGGACCCCTACCCCTACCCCTACCCCTGTCCCTTTGCTGTAACATAGCATTGGTTTTGGAGATTCTTTTCACTAAAATTAATTAAATTTTTTTAACAAAAATTTTCGTTTTTTCCATTACAGCGGTTCATAAAAATATAACTTTATAGTGTTGTTCATACACATTCATACCTACCCTCTTATTAGTAACACTTTAGTATTAATATTTATCTCTGACCCCAACCAACCC
>JAQGCH010001828.1:0-14307 GCA_034699485.1 Nanhermannia elegantula | reverse complement strand
TAGCTTTGGTTTAGCTTTCCTTCAATACAATCATTACAAACATTGAATTTCAATTCAAATATAAATATAACTTATAATTATTTGATTCAAGAGATGATAACACCGATAGCACCAGTGTTAACACAATTCATTTTATAGTTAATACAAACAAACTTTTTATGTGCTTATCATATGTTATATAACTTGTGTCGCAATTAAGTCATTAAGTTATTAAGTTTTTAAATGCTTCGACATTTACACAAAATAACATATTTTTGATGTAAAAATAGTCGGTCGTGAAGGCAACCAAATCCAGTCTATTGATAATCTCCAAAATAGCTTTTTCTGAATGTACGCAAGTCTGCAGACATTCTCACTTCTATACTATACCTAAGCTCTTTTCCTCCGCGGCCTTATTCTTTACTTTTATCCCATACTAATTGCGGGTATTTTTGTTTCTATCATTTCAAAGCTAAGTCTTATGTCTTTTTTGAACAAATATATTGTCATTAAATATATTTTTCAGTTCTTATCCATTATTTGCTTAAATCCATTTTATTTCTTACTAAAAATTCATGAATTTTATTATTTGTTCAAAAGCTGAACCAATAACTTCTCATATATTATTTCACTAATTTTGCTTATAAGACACAAATTTTTGTCATAAAATGTATAAAAATTAATAAAATTAATAAGTTATCTCTTATTTATTAAGAGCTTTCGAAATATTTGAGGTCTTTCTTACAATAAATCCTAATTTGTGAGATTTAGTATATTTCAAAAGTAACCATATGTTGTATATTAAGTTTTCGTGGGCCGCAGTTTTTGAAGGTAACTTACATTTAGCAGTGTTTGTGTAGCAATGCTATTATGAACAGATTATGAAGGAATACTTCATTCAGTTCAGGTACATATTTGTTTCCCAATTAAATATAATCTCTTTTTGTCGAACCAGTAAATAACTCTTTTGTATCAGTAATTAATTTGAATTTTATTGAAAGGTTGATTAAAATGTGATTCAATGCAATTACCAATAATTAATACAATTTTGCAGTTTTTATGTTTTTGAAATGAAAATTACGAAAATGTTGAGAGTGAGAGATAGAGTTCACAGCGATATTAATATCATATCACTGTTATTGATCTCATTTCTGAGCTTTTGTTTGAATTAACATTCTTTTGAGTTGTTTTAAAATTATGAATGTTCCGCAACTTTTATATTTTTATATACAGTAATATTTCTACTTTTAATAGAATTAAAAACTTTTACTTTAGGTTTTTATTGAACTGAAAATATTAAAAAGCGGTTTTAAATTCATTTCTTTTCTATTTAAACCATAAATCTGGAACCGTTTGAACAGAATATTTTGTGATACAGTTCTGTTCGATATATAATTAATTTTTATCCAGTATTTAATATATCAATAGATAGTTTGCAGGTCAAGAGTGTTATACTTTCGCTATAATAGCGAATATAGAATGTAATCTTGTAAAAGCTTAAAACAGTGCACATTATGAGAACTCTTACAGTTTTATAACAGTTTCTAAAATGTTTTGATTCTCGAAAACTTTCTTTTTTCAGTTCGAACTTTGAATGAAAAAGTCTTTGTGTGTAAAGCCATAGAATAGTAAACTATAATATAAAGAAAGTGCAGAAATGTTAGCCTTGAAATGCTATGCATTGAAAAAATGTTGTTGAAATTTATTGCATGAAGTCGTGGGAAATAGAGAAACGCACATAAAAGCCAAAAGCCTTACAAGTTTAGCGATAAAAAAAGTTTTAACTAACTTTCAAAATGCCTTTTCTACCAGATCTACACTAAAAGCAAATCGTTTCTCAAAAACTCAATTCAATTCTAAACAGATCACAAGAAGTGTTGGAGAATTAATAATAGCAGTGATAAAAGTTAACCTTTATTTAGAATCAAGTCATTACTGAACAAACATTTCTAACGGAATCACATTTTAGCAAAAGAAAGATTACAATCTTTGAGACTTTTAAGGAAAAACTCAAAGTTTGCAATTTATAGCACAAAAAAATGAACTTTCATTTATCTATTTATACAGTATTAGAAAACTTAGAAATAGAGTTAGAAATTGGAGTGTTTGGAGTGTTTTCTTTGAACGCTTTAAATGGCTTTACATAAAGTTATGAGATGTGTAGTTATGTGTAGAAGTAATTTAATGTTTGGCTGTTAAAGCATTTGAGTATATATACTAACTCTACAAAACTTCTTAAAAGTTAGTCATAACTGAAAACAGATAAAACATTGGAAGAAAAAGATTGTTTAGTTGAATGAATTGAATCGAAGTAAAGTAAATATTGACAGTTATTCAAAAGTGAAATATTATTAATGAATACATCATTTACGATATGTTAGTTTCACGTTTTATACGCATTAATCACAACTATAAGCAAACATACATTTTAGTCATCTGTGAGCTAATAAGATAAATATAAACTGATTAAAAGCTATCCTAAATATCCTAAATAATAAATTATAAGTCAATAAATAATAGAACATAAATGCAAGTGATTGTAAAATTGAACTTAATTTAACATTTTATAGAATACACCGAATTAGCATTGAATTATATAATCTTTTAATAAAATTATTTACTTATTTTACTCAACTTTTTGTAAACACTTGTCATTACTGCTAAAAAATCTAAAATTTTTTGTCAAATAATTATATAAATAACTACTTAACTAAATAAGTGATAAAACTACTATTGAATTACTAATTACTTAGCATTTGATAATTTCTAATACGCAATAAAATACAGTATTATTTAATCTCATTTGTCAGATAAGAACTACCAGTACATTAAGTTTTGCTGATAAACAACTAACTTATAAATTCATAGTTATATTTAAAATCTTGATCTGTAAATAATTTCAACTCTGTCTAACTCTAATTGAAAATCTGATTCAGATTTTACATACACTATAAGTGAATGCTTCGGTGTTTTATATCACAGTAAAAATAAAATTATTCCTATAATACAATAGATCTAAATAAATGTCTTTTAGTGCTTCAATTTCAACAGTGATTAGCTTTTGTTTTGTTTATATTAAATTTGATTCTTAAACGCGAGACATTCCGTAATGAGTGGTTTGGTTTGTTGTCGTACTCGTACTATATTGAGGAACGTTTGGAAAGACTTCGTTTTCATTTAATTCTTGTTCGTCGGGATCGTTAGCACTATTATAATCGGAATCAGGACCTAATGGCTGTTGTTCTTCATCGTCTTCTTTAATATCAGTATTCCATCCAAAAACTGACAGTCTATCCAATGATATTATGGAAGAAACGATTTCTCCAACAGATAAAGCTTGAGGTTTGTCGAGATCTTTCTTATGTCTCCAACAGATGAGAAGCCAATCGAGAAAGAATAGCAGACCCGCCGCTACTTTCAAACCACTGCAGACTCCAACATATCTAATGAGATAAATGTGTTTCATAAGCTATTACTATGTAATGAATGTGTAAGACATTTAACCTCAATCGAAACTGTTCTATATTGTAGAGCAAACAGAAGCCTCCCTGTTGTCCGCAATGCGCTTTCCATACTATACACGTCGAGTCAATTACATTTCCAAAAATAATAGGCGATGGGATGTAACCGAATAGTCGGAAAATTACGAACTGCATGCCTAGTGCTAAAGACCTCTCCTCTTCTTCAACCGATCTTTTGTAACAAATTGTCATTTAATATATAATTCAAATGTTATTATATAAATAAGTGTAACCTTAAAGTAATCATTAATAATGGCATTTGAGTAATAGAGACGACCAAAGTTATAACAAACAATAGGATCATGAAAGGAATCATCGCTTGGCACATCTGAGGACAAGGACCAGCTGTCGCTAATGGCACTGCAGTAACTTCTTGATTGTTAGCATAAGTCATATTAAGCGAAATACAGGCGCAGTTACTGTAGTTTTGAGTCTGTTTAACAAATGAGAACAAATATCTAATTTATTTCAAGAATAAGTCAATTTGCAAATAAAACATAAGGAATCTTAACAATTAAATTTGAGTAAAACCGAATCAAACTTTTAGATTACTAATTGAGGAAAATATTTTGAATAAATTAATGACTTAAATATGACATTTAGAAGAAAACTCACATGTCGTGGCCCTTCAGCTGATCGGCAACCGGCAAAACAAGGGGAGTAATAACTGATTTTATTCTGTGTATCACAAACTGGCTCTAAAAAAAGAATAAGTTAAAAATTAAGATCAAATTCAAACAAAGTAACCCACCACTCACTCCCTCACCCCACCACCCAACTCACCTAGCTCATTTGGTGAACATCTACATCCCATATTGCAATCAGCAGTTAAATTAACTTGAAATGCATCGAATCTTGTACTAGAGTTGAAATAAATCATTCAATAAAAATTTTTTTTGTAACAATTAATCATCACTAGTAATGTACGAATTTTGAACTCTATTATGTTCTTTGTCTGAGAAAAGCATTGAAAGTAATTTGAAAACTTTTTTAAAGTGCAAAAATGCTTTGAAAAAGAGAAAAAGCAAGAGATTATCAAACAATTATTGAGAAATTAGAAATATTTTGAGCTCAAATTGGTTTGAATGCTTAAATTGGAGTTGAACTCAATTGAAGACTCACTTATTAGCATATGGAAGAGTGGTTCCGGCCATACGAACGTTATCGCACCCGAGAAAATATAAAGCAGTATAAAGACCCATACAAACTAAGTTGAAAAATAGTACAAATTGAATGGCGCCCTTTGGCTTCATCTGAAATTTTTTTAATAAATAGCCGCCCAAAAAGATGCCAACACAAGCGCCTGGAACTGCGATTCCGCCCGCAAATAGGTTGGCCTGTGATTTACCTAAACTGAACTGAGTCTCCAAATATTTAGGCAAAAATACTAAGAATCCACTAACAATAGCCAACTCCATACACGAGCCCAGACATGTTGTCATATATACCGGATTAGTCAGTAATCTCCACATACATTTCGGGATCTCTTTTATGTTTTGTCCGTATTTATGCTTCGCGTAATTACTTCTCGATTGGTTCTGCACTGAACACAATGTATTGTTTGCCGACTCCGTTATCGCATATCTTGTTTTTTGTATCTGTTCGTCGAGTAATTCTGATTGTAAGCATCGAATGTGTTTTTCTTTGTTTTTTGGTTTAAGACTCTTTGGAAATGCAAAGAATGGAATCGATATCTGGATAACAAACAAATAATTTTAATGAAAAGTGAGAACTGAAGTGCTGTGTCTTGAGTCTCACCAAAATGAGAAGAATCCCAAGCATTATGAAACCTGCCCACCAGGCGCCTATCCATCTGAATAACAATAATTAATTTTACTATACATCATATAAAGTTTATTAAGTTGTTATTACTTTAGTACTCATCCAATTATCGATTTCTATTTTTATATAACTTTGTTTATTATTTTAACACAAAATTACTTCTAATAAACTGATTGAGTGTTCATTCGATAATCAGAATAACGCACACAAACAGTAAATGCAATGAACATAACTATTATTCTACAAAAGTAAAGTGTATTTATAGAAGATATAAAGTTATGATTAGAGAAAGTTTACCTAAAAGTAAGTTTGCCTTTACTTAAAGAAAGATTGGTATCTAATTAACTACAACTATATTGTATTTACTTTACTGATGTAACAAATAATAACAGTCACATACATTCGTGTAATGACTTTATTATATCGAAACAGAGTAATAAGCAATAAATGATTGATAAAACTTTCTTACTTTGGATGACCAGGAAATATATCCAATGGCACTGTTCCGGAACCAAATGAATTTTCGTGAACTTGAATAAAATATCCCCCGAGAAGAAAACCGCAGACAAGACCAAAAGCTACCATACTATACATACAGCCTTTAAAGTTGAACCATATAAATAAATATAATAATATAATAAATATATTGAAAATTGATTTTCACTTTTTTCATACCGATATACATAGAAGAGCTCTCTTTCTTCACGTGATCGTCAATATATGTGGTTCCCAGAGTGAAAATTGGTGTTCCTCCGCATCCTATTAGTACCATGGCCAACATGAATATAATTATATGAGGAGCATTATAAGTGCCGCCTTCCACACAAGTCGGGTCATTGCCAATCGCTGAAGGGTTTATGAAATGGCTAAATATAAAAGTAAAAGATTTAATTATCAATGGCTTTCATTTCTTGCTTAGAAATACATGATTTCAAGAAAACTATTTCATCGGTTCAGAAATAATGTTTAAAATCATTTGATGAAAAATAAATAAATATTTTAAATCATTTAAATCACTTAAAAACACTTAAACTTCATTCAATAATTTAAATAAACAAACAAAACACCATTTAATTAAATTAGCTTTCAGTTTAAATTGCTTTACAGTCAAGATGTAGTAAATTGATTGATACCTCGCTTTTTCCAAAATAGGAGAGCTGAGAGCTGGAGTTGGGATACGACAGGTATTGTCCGAAACAGGGCCCGAAACATTCACATTATCTGTATTTCAAAATTAAAACAATAAATTTAACAAAAATTAAAAAAACAAGTTTGTAAATAATGCTTAACCTAAAGGATTGTTGATATCCATGAAGTGAGGGATCGCAAAAACAATAGAACCGATTCCTGTGATAACAATTCCTTTGCCAATCCATTGAGGAATGTGTCGATAAGTACCAAAATAACTGACAAATATAATAGTGAGCAGATTTCCGAGTTCGAAAGTGCTCACAATAGCACCTGTTATTTTACTCGGGACGTCAAATCGCTTCTCTATTGTGGTTATAACACTATAAAGTCAACATTTAAGTCATTTTACTATCAATTCATATCAACAATTATTTACTACTGTATATACAATATTATAATAACAATAGGGTTACCACATCTCAATCCATTCATTTTGTAAATCAATGTCACACTAAACCTATATTTTTAAGTTATTTCAAATCACCGCAAAGTGTTAACTATATTTGTGCAAAAATTTTTCAATTTTGGGGGAAATTTGATGGCTTGTCCATCATTTGAGGTCTGGTAACGCTTGTTAGAAATTAACTAACTATAGCATCAAAATTATGCTTAACTCTCACTATAAACATAAAAAGCATAAAAAAGACAATTTTGAAAGCTTAAGGATAAAAAGCATAAAATGACAAAATTTGTAGCAAAAAATTTTCATTTTAAATAATAATTTCAAAGATTTTAGGGATTGTTTAAATAAACATTGTTTTATATAGAATTTGCATAAAGCAAGTTATTTGTTCCATAAATATAAATGTTTTTCTAATTTCACTCAATAGAGTTATGCCTTAGTTATAAAAACCATAAAAACTGAATTCCTAAAAAAGCTAATTGAAAAAAATAAAATATATTGTTTTATAAAATATTCTTATATAAAATTAACAAATGAATCACTAATCATGTCATTCATTTAAAACTCTTTCAATGTAAATAAGCTCAGGCTCGGCTTGAAGACCATTTTGGAGACTTAGGACAACATTACTAATAAATTGAATGTATTCTGAGTAAAGTTTGTTAAAATTTTCTCTACTATTTAATTAAACTTAGAATAAACTTATTTGGCATAAAACATAATTTTTAGGCATAATAGGGTATAATTAGCAAAAATGCGTATTATAAGCATAATTTAGACGCAATAGGAATAACTATTGATTTAGTGGAATAGAATACCTATTGAAATATCCGGATGAAAGTGCCTGTTGTAGAGTGACGAGTAAACACGAGAAGAAGACAAAAGCTTGAATTGTCGCAAAACGCTGAAGGCATTTGGGACGGAAAGACATAAATCCACAGTTTCGTGTTTGTTCTCTTTCATTTTGTACACCTTCACCATTAAAATATAATACATTTAATATGAATATTAATTATTTTATAAAATTTATTGAATACGTTTTATTGAGTTCACTCTCATTTCATTAAAAGGTAACCTATTTTTTAGAAAACAGATCGTTTATGACCTTTTGTATTGTTAAGGATATTAAAACCGAATCTAAACGCATAAAAATGAAATGCTATACCGTTTTGTAGCTGTTGTTCATTATTGAGCGCATCAGAAATGATTTCTATGCCATTTCTATACTGATTGGAAGCTAAAAGATCGTAAATATTCAACTCTGATGATGTCTTAACTGGAAAATTGCTTGAAGAATATAATCGAAGATCTGTTTTGTTTTTCGTCTGATGAGCGTAAAGACCGGTTGCGGTATATAAGGAAAAATCGCGTAAACTGTTATTTCCCGCACTTTTTGTTCTTTTATGTCCACGACTTCGATGTATTATATTCGAAGGTCCAGAGCTGAGTGATATGAGTGCTTTGGGGTATTCAATTGTTGGAGATGTAAGAGTTGCGTTTCCATTAGTAATATTAGGGTCTCCCTCATCGTGAGTATGACTCTCTCCCATATTTCTTATAAGATCACAACAACCAGTTGTTGTCATCTTTTAATTGAGTGCTTTTATGGTCCAAAGATTTATAAATTACGCGAATCTGCTATTAATTTCATGATCCCATCTGTAATAGAAGAAAAGTATGTAAGAAATGTCTATCAGGTCTTAGCATAGAAACTGATTTAATCATTTTCTAACTTAATTAATAGTATTCAGTATTATTGTCTATTTATACAGTGCTTCCGAGTCACTAAATATTATTTTCCGGGTGCTTAACCTCATAAGAAGGACAATATATTGTGAAATTTGTTTTCCCCGTAGAAGAAAATATGTCGACAAATATTAATAATACGTCAAAATAACGTGAGATCCGTTATAATTTTGAAAATACTTCAAACTCAAACCAATTCGGCTCAAAATTAAGTCATTTTTAGTTATTTTAAATATTATTGACATTCAAACATCTCAAACATTAGACTAAAACTTAAAAATACATTTAACGCTATCAAAAGATAATTTAATACAGTAATAAAATAATATAACTTAGAGATAGTTTACATTTATCTTATAATGAATTGTTTGAAAGTAATATAATACACAATGGATTCAATTTTTCAATTAACTTTTGTAAAATTAATTAACTTTCAAATGCTAACAGTTGTCTTATAATTTATTATACTTTATATGATTATCAATAGAGCACTAAATCTCAAAAAATCAAATAAATTAAAACCGATATGACGTGAGTTAAAGGAAAACATGTTTAAAAAGGAAAAGAGATTTAGATTTGTTTCTGCCTTAAACTTGACGGTGAAAACTAAATGATCTTTAAAGTGAGGCCAATATCCTCCCAATATTGAGCCCGAAGACGAAGAGAACGGGTTTTCACTGTTTTGATAGTATAGTAACAGTAAAGCAATGTTTTTTGACGCGACTGTGAAATAGAGACACAACTGCTCTAAAATCTGTAGCAGTAATGCGATCAACTCATACTTTGTAAGGTTGGGGACCTTAAAACCTACTTTCGATTTAATATAATTGCTCAATAAATACACGATTAATGTCAGTCAAATGAATAGAAAAGATGTGGGCATTCATTAAAATCCTTTCAGGACAATTCGTTTATTTAAAAAGGTGCGTCCCATCAAAATGGATTATCTCTAATTTATTATATCACGTATTTTCCATAATAAATGTGTTAAATTCTTGTTAACTCTTTCTATACTCACCTGTAGCTTATGAAAAGTTAATTAAACCAAATTATCATTTGGAATATCATGAATCCAGATATTATCTAATTCTTATTCTTCTCAAATTTTTCATTTTTTATATGCATACTAAATAATTATTAAAATATATAATAGGGTTGTAAGCACTTATTTATATTGAGAGCAAAATAAAGTATTCTTCCATTGTTTCAGTGTCTGATCATTTGGTAGGCGTTCATACTCTTTATGAAATGGTTCTCATATTTTTATGAAACAATTTCATTGCTTATCTGGCAAAATATCAGCAAAAGAGTTAAAATTAAGTTTGTTTTAATATTTAATTGTTGAAACATCTTTTTTTTATTTTTTTTATTTTTATAAAACCTCTGTTAAGAAGAGTTTCAATTTTTGGCTTCTCTTTAAGCTATTTTATAGTTGAAATTTGTTATAACTATTTGTGAGGTGACTGCCCGAAACTGCTAAAAATAACAACCAATTTTCTGATCCCTGAAATATTTATTAAATCCATTTCGTTTTTAAAATACCTATTTTAAAATTTCTTTAAATGTATTAAATTGTCTTATTTTTTTTAATTTTCTAATATTTATTACCTTTGAGAATAGTTTAATGGATAAATTAAAACCTGTATAAAAGCCACCTTTTTATTAAATACTTATATAAACAAATAATGTCTATTCAGTACTTCATATATTCTGATTCTACTGAAAAAGCAACGAAGTCGGTCACTAATTACTGTATAATATTAAACATTATTAAGCGTCAAAATAATTTCCTGTTTATTAATCAATTTTTTGCTAATTGAGTTCCACTTATTAGTTATGAGCAAAATCCAATTTTTCGAAATAAAAAAATTAAAATCGAAAATTTGGGTTTAAAATAGCAATATTTCGGACCACTTCGGACAAAACCGAATAAAACTAATGTTTAATTAAATAAAACTTAAAGATTTTAAATCTTAAATCTTATAAATTACCGTTAAAGCCAAAAAATCTTTAAATAATTAAATATTGCATTCATTAATGGTGACCTTTGTTAACTCATTTAAAGTTGTATTTAATATAAAAAATCTTATCAAATAATTCTAACACTTATTTATTAAATAATTATTTCAAACTCGTAGACCATAATTGAAATGAAGGAATGAGAAGAACTTTTAAAAGCAAAATAAATTGAATGATATAATAGGGAGAGTAGACTGAAGTTTAGCTGTAAATAATTATTTTTATCAGTTGCTGACGGATTTGATTTTAGGTTCACTAAATTCAAAGTTCATATTCTCAAAAACTAAGCGTATTTTACTTTTGGGAATTATTTGAGGCGCAAAACAGTAGAAAATAAATAGAATTTTCCTCAAATAACGTGAACCTTTTAATCGATTTATAAGTTATAATATGATGCAGTCTTTTATTGCTTCTGTTTCGTAATCAACCTTATAATTGCAAAACTCAAAACCTAATTGGGTTGAAAGAGAATTTCTTCGATAAACAATACTAATGTCATAAAAATTTCAATTAAGGATAAATAAATAAATTACAAAAAAGACGTGATAAAAAACTGTCCAATAATGGCTTCGATTAAGTTCATCAGATGGACTTAATCTTAAATAAAAAGCAGAATTTACCAGTAATATCAGCATATTTTCAATAGAATCTAATGCACGATTAGAAACAAAACAGACACTAAACGTAATCAATGCCTATCATATGTCTAACTTTACTTGAACTCAAGACTTTATGTTAATTTTGAGATAAATCTTCTATAAACAAATTAATTATTATTTTAATATAATTTAATAATCATTTTAAAACATTAAAACAAATTAATATAATTAACAAATTATAGTATTTAACTTTTAAAAAATTAATAAAAGGAAATGGTCTAATGCATAGATCATTATTGTACAGCCCTTGGGCCTTATTTTTGTCCCCAAAAGCTAAAGATTTGTTAACAAAGGATCAAAATTAATTCTTAATTTAAATAATGAAAAGTTTAGAAAACTATAATTTTATAATTCACTCTATAAAGCTATAGAATAGAATACATGTGATGTTAAAATAGGGCTGAACTTATATTATATATAAATCATCTGTTAATCAGTACAATTAATAAATTATTTTTCAAACTTCCACTTAATTCTTGGCCCTCAAGAAGGCTATGTCTTAATTGAACCCTTGAGTCAAAATGAAATGGCTGTCTATGGTCTAATGCATAAACACAAGAAAATGTAAAATTCATTTTACTATACTTTGTATAAATATAAATACTGTACATGCGTTTGGTTTTTATGAAATTTTTAAGGGCAAGGATGGATTCGTTAAAAGAGAGAAGTTATGAAACAGTGAACTTTTGAAAGTTCACGCGTAAACTTGCTCTCAGATATGTGTTGGACCTTCAAATCTGCTTCAAATAAAATTTCTATTTTTGACATTTACTTAACTCTCAATTATAATGTGTTGTTTCGACCTAAACGGCAATAACCTTAAGAATATTTAGCAATAAATTAGTTCAAGAAAACAGTCACGTTTTCAAATGTAAAACAAACAGTAAATCTCTATTTTAACAATTATTGACTAAAAGGAAATCATTATTTTGATTATAATAATTATCTGCATTTTATTCTCATTTCAAACCTTGAAAAATATGACGACAATCAAGTTAATGAGTTGACCAATAGTTCAGTTCTTCAGTGAAAATCACAGAACGATCATAACAAAGACATATTCCTGTGAAAACTATAGTGTTTAATGTTATTGAAGCGGAATCAATGGGAATATACAAAGTCTAAAATTCTCCCCAACTTAAATGGCTTTATGTCGTTAGCGTTGAAACAATATTTAAACAATATTTGAAACAATATTTGAAACTTCACGCACTACTTATGCATAATCAATGAACAAACAGAGTTATTAATAAATTTTATAAAACCATGTTTTAAGACAAACAAAATTCAATTATAATCTGTTCCTTTAACTCAACGAAATAGCAATTAATATAATATTAATTTATAAAAATAATTTCCGAAATGAAAATAATGAGAAAATGAATATAATTATTAGATATAAAAATAGTTCAATACATTATTTATTATTTTCTCATTCAATTGTGTTCTACATAATAATGAAGTAAACTTGAAATAAACAGACTATAAATAGAAACTAATCATAAAAATAATAAAGAGCTTAAAAATTTGATCAAATCTAATAAATAGTGTTTAACTCAAACAATTTTTATGAATGAGAATATAGTGAATGTCAAGAGCTTTGGGTAAAATAGTTTCAAATTAAATGACTAAAAAAGTCTGAAAACGTTTGCATTCAGTAAACATCTGAAAATGTATTTCAAAGTACAATCAATTCAGTGAATTCAGGGCTAGATTTGAAAAATAAGTTAATAAGAGTTTACATGCAATCCTCTAATCAAAAATATAATAAATTAAGAAAAAAACTTGTTGTTATCGAATTATTTTAAGTAACTTATAAGAAAACTTCGCGTGTGTCTCAAATCTTACGAAAGTCAGGAAAATATTGATTCACAAAAACTTAATATAGAAAAAAATTAGCATAATTTGATCGTAAAATTTTGAAATAAAACAGAATATATTACTATTGCACTTGTATTATTTAAATGAAGTATTGCTAAGCATTGAGAAGTATTTAACTATATTAAACATTTCTGGCATAACATTCAATGCTTTCGACAATTTTAAAAAATACGAAATAATGAATATTTATTTAAGAGACAGAAAAATCAATATCTTTAAACTCTATTGAGAGTAAATATAAGTTTTAAGGATTCATGACTTTAATGATACTTTGATATAATATGATATTTATTTGATTTATTTGATTGATTGGCAGATTTTGCTCAACGTATCCTTCTGTGAGCTTAAGATTGATTAGTTATTGAAAAATGGTTTCTTTCATTAAACTTTTAAGTTTAATAATTTCTATTCAAGTTATTAAAATTCAGGGACAAATATTCATAATATATATAAAATATCAATTTAGTTCAATATATTATATACATTATATACAGGTATTGATATTACTATTTGATGGAAAGGAATTATTAGAGGATTTTCACTCATATTATCTGCAAAAGTGGTTAATTATCAGTCATTCATCGAGAAAAGGCTTTTGTATTTGATAATGCAGTAAAAGAAAGAACTAAAAGTCAATTCTCTTGACCTAAATTTTGCTTATTTTATAAAAATTTAATACTCTTAGAGATAAAATAAATTATATGAGACATAATTTGAATTGACTTTGAAAAGCAGAGTTATTGCACACCATCTTTAAGTGAATGAAATGCTAAAAATGCAATACTAAGCAAAATGTTTGTTACACTCAAGTGATTACGAAAAGTGGCATCAATTCTGCAATTAAGCAATAATAGAGTTCAATAGATTTGTTGCCATAAAAACTTATTTTATTGGTTAATAAACTTATCCAAAAGAAGATAAACTTATTCTTAGTTTCAAGAAAAGTACAATTATTTGTTTTTATCAATTATTTATAGAATAAGACATCAGATACTTATGTGATTCGCGATTTTTATCTTAAGGCAGTAATCGTGAGACTGAGGGAAAGCACGTTTCGAGTACTCTTAGAGCAATGGTTTCGAAACTCAGGATTTTGAGAATTTTCTAATCTCAACATAAAATAACA
>JAQGCH010001827.1:0-14308 GCA_034699485.1 Nanhermannia elegantula | reverse complement strand
TGTACTGCATATATACATATTTAGTGCATATACACATTTGATTATTTTAATTTTCATTTCTAAGCACTATTTTATAATTAATGCTTAAAACTGATCAAATTTGAATTAAAAATCACTTCAAAAGGGATTTGTCTCATAATTATACTAATGATTAAAACATGTTTCGAATGATTATAAATTGAAGTTTAGATATTCTGTTAAATAAAACATTAAAGTTATTGAGTAATAAGTCTAAAAAATTGATGATTAAAGCGAAACACATTAGAGGTGTTGAGTACAGGTATTCTTATAATCAGTGCAGAATATCATATAATAGTATATAAGCATAAAATATTTTGTAAATGACTCGAAAGGCCATCAAAAGCCATGTTATAATCAAATAACTTGAGGCCTTAGTAAAGGCAGCCTTACTATACCACTCATACGATTATTAAATTCAAAAAAATCTAAGTTATAAATTGTTTGAACACTTGAGCAAAATTTAAGGCTTAACGGCTCACAAGTGTTTCGATAAAAGAGCAAAAATCCTTTAAGTGTTGGTCACAATAATTTAATAGACTCTTAAGTCGATTTGGATAGAAAGCAGTTTTTCATATAAAACTATATGCTTTATGAGAAAATATATTGATCGACAAAATATTAAGAATGGCTTACTTTGGAGAGAGAATAAAGCCATCGAATCGGTGCAGGTCTTTGCCAAACCACCCTGCTGCCTTAAAATTTAATGACGCTTTCAAGCCATTGGTCTGATTTGTGACTTCCATTAAGCCATACTATTATATCAAAAATAAAGTTTACTTAATATAGAATCACTGTTAAGGTATTTATCGTACTTTATAATTAAGTGTTAAAATTTTTTCAAAGTTCAGTTATTTTTATTAATAAATACATTAGCAATGAATAGTTCTGTTACCTCTTCGAACCATAACTTTCCAACAATAATATTATGGACACAACAGTTCACTGATTTCCAGGTGTAGACATCTTTTGTTGATTTAAGTTTCAAAGTATTAATGCCTTCGGGTTTAACTTCAATAGATTTGCCCCAAAATTTGAGTTTAGGACAAATAGTCCCGTGAAGTATGAAGTGTTGTGACTCTGCATGAAATGCACTGACAGGCGGGTGATGACTCACTTGTTCGAATACCACTTTAATACCTAATTCTTCGATCTCGTATTCATAGGTTTCTCCTAATAATGGATTAAAAGGTTTGTTCAATCGAAGCCAATTTGACGAATAGGCAGACACTATGAACGCACAAACATTCTGTTATGAAAGAAAACAAATAAAACTAAAATAGAAGTTTTGATAAATGAAAGCAATATTAACATTATAGTAATAATAGATAAAAGAGTACGAGCTCTAAAAATTATGCATAAAATGAATGCATTGGCAAACATTTTCATTGATTAGTTTTGCTATAAATAGATTTTCACTTAGGTTTCAACAAAAATAGTAGAAATCTGTGTAAATAGAAATCCCAATTCTCAAATCAGAAAGCTATCCATTAAACATTCAAAATAAATTGCTTCCAAAATTAAGACCTCATTCACCAGAATAGAAAAATAAAATAATAACAATACTAATTTGGCGACTTCTTAATGAAAGTAAAGTTTATTCAGTTATTGTTCAGTGCTTTCACAGATGATCATTAATTATACAATAATGTAATTAAAATTTGACGATAATTAACGTAGTATTTGGTTATATTATTAATACATTTAAAAAATTAAAATTAGTTGCGAAGCAAAGGGAAGAACTAAAGATCAGTTTCAATAAAATAGAACCAATAGAAGAGGTCAATGTTTTTTTTACTAATTTCACTTTATATTGATTAAGTTCAAGACTAATTGCAAATTAAATTAAAGACTCATTTAGTATTTTAATGAATTGTTAAAAACAAAACATTTCAACTTTTTTTTACAATTGCTGTGCTCTCAAACATCTTCTCGAACCTGTGATAGACCGCAAATGGAGGTTAAAACCTATGTCCTAAATGTTTAACTTAAGTTAGAAAAAGATGTTCTAAGAAAATAAGGAAAGCATTGGATCATAATTTCTATTAATTAAAAGTTTCCATTTAAATAATGAATCACTGAAGTAAAATGGCTTCAAATTTTCGAGAATTGTGTTCGAGAGTTATATAAAACAGTTAAAAAAAATAGTTAATATTAATGTAAAATATTAAGCAAACACTCATATCATTTATTGTTTAATGGATTTTATGAATCAAAATATATAGCGCTTAAAGAATAGCGTTAATGATTGCGTGATTAGTATTATTGGCATTTTATGGCCTTAAGTAGTGAATGAAAGTTTCCGTCAAATAAGAAACTCTCGATGTATTCTAAGTGATCGTTCAATTTGTCTCAATGTATAGAAAAGTCCCTGAAAGAGGCTTTTAATTGAGTAAACCTGATCTAATTCTGTAACAATTAATTTGTTTCGACAATTTAGAAAATACTGCAATCGTCTAATAGGATATACTATACATCCAAAGTGAGACCTAAAAACTCATTTCCTTCCTTCATTAAATTTATTTCATAAGGAATTCGATGCTTAGATCAAAGCTAGTCTTACAAAAGTTCTTCAATTCTCATAATGTGATTCTAAACCGCGAAAAAAGCATTTCTCTGAAAGTGATATTTACAGAATAGAAGTCATTTATAGTTTGTTTCAAATAACAAACATTAAAACAAAACAAATGTAAATAATAGGCAATTAAATACAAAATAAAGTTAAGATTCAGACCTCCATTCTCTCGATAGGATCGTCACATTCATCGGCAATATTCAAATAGTGCGCGTATTCCATAAATTCAGTCATTCTTTGCAGAAAACTCAAGGGCTCATTGAAAACAACGGGAAATGTAATTTTAGATAATTCTTTTCCGATGCAATGCTTCAAAATGCTCCAAAGGCTCACTTCATCTCTGGGAACCATCACTGACGGAAGACGTGATCTATATTAATAGATATACAGAGAAAAAAGTTAAACTATTCATATATAGAGATAATAACAGCACATATATTATATAAACTTTTGATCAATACAATAGCTGTTAAATTATTTATATAATAAAAATGTTTATATTGTGTGCAAAACTCTTATAAACCCAATATTAAGCGCTGTCATAGAGTGTATAAAATTGAATAAAAAGTGATTTACATATAATGTTTATTAGATTCTTCAACTTTAGAGATCTAATATTGACTTACACTATATATAGTGATACCGGTATAACACTGTAAATATTGCAAAACATATTACAATTAATTTGCACAAAGCTTAAGCCCTGAGTCTCAGCTCGTTCAGGCCCAAGCCTTTAAATCTCTAAACATTTTTTTTATAGATTATCTGTAATTTGATTGTAAGACTGACACAAAATTCCTCTTTTTGTAATAAATACAATACTTTTCAAAATAAATGTATTATTATTCGAAAGTCTTTAAAAATAATTAGCAATAAAAAAAGTGTAAAAAATTTAATAAATATGACTTAAGGCGCAGGGGAGGGGCTGTTGAGCTGGGGCTGTCTAACAGAGAGTGTGCACCTCATTATTCATAATACTTTTAATCGCTATTAAACTTTCATAAACTCTATTAAAACAATCATTTCTTTGAAAGTAAATGACTTAACACTAAAATGAGTTAACTTTTGAAAATGATTTATACCTTTTTGTGCTTGAATTTGATGATGAATTAGTTGTCATTATATTTAATAAATGTGATCAACTTTTTTCACTTTTCAATATATTATTAAAGCGATTTAATGAACTGTTCAAAAGTGAATTTATTGATACAATAGATATAACTTGAAATCCATATTAAAAAATCAATGGGTTATGCGATACATATGTCTAATGAGTGGTTAATAATAAAAAGCAATTAATTATTTGTTGAATGAAATGAATGCACTCTTTTTATAGTGATTTAGTATTACTATTAAAAACGCATTTTTACGTTCAATACGTATCAGAATTGGAGTGAACTATAATTCATAGCTAAATAATTGACAAACTCTTGATCTCTATTCTCTACTCTCTATCAGAATATTTTACTGATAAAGCATTAAATTTATAACAAGTCATCAATTATTTATCAGTAGAAAAAAGTTATCGTTAAATGCTTTAAAATATGAGAAATATATTGAAATAAAACTAAAATAATTGTTCAAATATGACATAAAATACTAAAACACCACAAAAAGACAATTATTTGAGGAATAATTGATACCTAAAAGCTATGAAATGATAGCTATTATTACTTATTATTAATTTCAACCAAAAAACTGTATAAACAATAATTCAATTATAGAGAAGAGTTTGAGTTCAAAAAACAAACAAAAACATAAAATTCAATCTTTTTTAACGAATATTTAATTCTTAATTGAATTAAAAGTGATTTAAATGTTGATAATTAAAGTGAGAAATGCGGCCAAAAGTTGTTTTTCTTCTAATTATAGATAATTAATGGCTTTATTTGAAACCAAAGGTTATATGAATTTTGGTTTTTTCCGTTTTTCAATTAGATATTTAAATGAGAGAAAAATTAATGCAATTTTTTGATGACAAACGATTACAATTGCAGTGATTTTGACGTATTTTCACTTTAATGTGTTTGTTATCAGTTATTAATTTCTATTAAGATATAAGACATAAAACACTGAATTATTAGTTTATAACAAAAACAATAATAAAATTAGTATTTAATTCACTTTTAGAGTAATTGAAAACAAACATCACTTCAAATCAATTTATGGTTCAATTGGTTTGAGATTTAAATAATTAATGAAAATCAAAACTAAAATCAATATATAAACAGTTGAAATAATTAATTAAATTAAACAATTATTAAAACATTAAAAGAGAACATAAGAAGTATTTTAGGTTAACATTGAGTGCATTCAAACTGAGAAATCACTTCTATTATCGATCATAAGCTCAATGTATGTCACAATCATTTCATATCTGTTTATCATTTACTGAAGAAATTATATTTTTGTCAACAAATCATTGCAAACAATACTTAAACCCCTTCAACACATATGAATGTGTTTGAGAGCAAACCCCAACTATTTTGAAGCGCATCAGACACGTAATTGATTGATAAAAGCAAACCTATTCTATTAAGGGATGTTCAATACATGACACACAAAGTATTTAAATCTTGTTTATAGTGTTTTTGTGACTGTGAAACACATAAATCCGGTTTATTTGATTCAAAAACACCAAAAACAAACCAAACTTTGAACTAAGGTTTTATTGAGTTATCAAAGCTGAGGATTTATTTATGAATTACAATATTTTAAGGTTATATTAATACAAGATTTAAGAATTTATTTCAAGTGTTTAACTATAAGTTAAAACAACTCTTAACTAATGCACTGCACTATTGGGTACTATTTTTGAATTCGAGGACAAAATTTTTCATTTTTTGTCTATAAATAGCTTTTACGCTATACTTAAGTCTATTTGCCTTAAGTAATGAACAATACTTTATTTAATGTAACACTTCTTTAGATCGAACTTCATTAGTGCTGAATAGACAGACCATTACATGAAAATAAATTTATGGCATTTATTTTGAAAACTTCTATAAATAGCTCAGAGAATAAAAGTGTTTCAAAAGTATATTTTTTTATTAATCAAACAAAAGTTTGAGTAATTGACAGAAATACTTTTCTGACATAAACTAATTCAACAGTTTAATAATATTAAAACAGAAGCTTTCAATTAAAAAACAAGAATGACCATTAGTATGAGCTCATGTTAGTTATTGATAAAAACTTAGGCTAATTTAATTAAATGATCCGCTGGTTTGTGATTAGAGCATCTAAGTGGCAAAGATACATCTCATGTATAATACATGATGAAAAGATTTCATGCATGATACATTGAGCGCCACCTAGTTAGAGTGGCGTTTGCAACCTTTATTGAAATATTTGATGAATATTCAGTTTAATAAATTAAAATTTAATTCACATAATATATTAAAACTAAAGAATTTGATTTTTCAATAATACCACTACACTACCAATAATATACATCATAATGCAATTCATTTATTTACTCTGTTTAGGTACCTTAATTTTAAACCTATAATTTATAAAATAAATATATTATAAGGGTACATCATACACATGTATAATACAAGACGAAAAAATTGTCGTGTATTTTGCCAGACCTATACAATTCAAGCTTAACATGTGTTTTGTATTCAACAATGAAAATAATTCAAAGGAATTTTTGAACTCTACTATATTAGAATAATTATTGTATTCTTATGCCATACAATAGAAAAGACCTGTAATTAAAATAGAGTTTGGCACTATTTTCGACTATCTCTTTATAGAAATTTGATATAAATGAAAGACATCGTTTATTTATAAGATACAAAATAAAATAGTTGTAACTATTAAGAGATTTACAGACATATAAATAAATAGTGTTAATAAGGTTTAGGTTAATAAATATTAATAGTATTTATTATTAATTCAAGGATATAAATATATTATTCAATATAAAGCAAAATTTATTTTCACCCAATTAACCAAAATAAACAAATGTCAAGGAAATCAAGAGACTATAGGAACATACTCTGTAACTCAACTAAACTAACACTTATAAGACTGCTGTTAATTAGTGAAAAGTTCTATTTAAATCAATTGGAGCAATAAATTTACAAAATTCAATGATTTTTATTAAATATAATCATTTAAAGACTATGAAAAGCATTCACTCAATGAAAGCTTCATTTATTCATAAGTTTACTTGATTTCTGTTTTTTGGTCAAAGCGAAAATTGTGTGTAAAGTTTACAAACTTAACACTATTTTTAGAATTGAACTAGTCTTCAATTGTCTTAACTAGCGTTGTTCCACTTGTAATTTTTGAAAATTACATAAGAAATTTAACGAAATTTTCTTGAAAATTGCATAAAAAATAATAAATTACATTTGTAATTTTCTAAAATAGCGTCCTAGTATGTAACTAAATAAATCGACTTTTAAATACACTAATTATAAAATTATTAACTGTCCAATAGAGGAGAGCATCGGGCCAGTCGGGCGGGCTCGGGCTGTATTATGAGCCAGAAAGATCCCGAAATTTTAGTAATTGCATTAATAAATATAAAATTACTTAACACTAACTGATCATAGATCTAATTTAGACCCACACAAAGTAAATAAAACCCAAAATTGATTAGACCCAACTTTGATTTGATATAACTTAATGTATTCTTAATTAAAATAAAAGAAAAATACATGTTTTATAAGCTTTTTAAAATTTCGGGCTCAGACGGGCGGGCTCGGGCCTTGGTTTTTAGCCCGATGCTCACCTCTACTGCATATTATCAGTAGTTCTTAAACTTTTTTGTCAGCTATAAGGATTGCTTCCGTGTTGTCCATTGGGTTTAATGTTATTTGTAGTTCTGCTGACAGATGATGGTCTGGTCCGCAAAAGGCATTTTGCGAACAAATGTTTTAGACTATCGTATGAGTCAAGTAATTATGTTTATCAATACTATTAGAAATACATTTTGCAATGTTTTGATAATAGAAGTTGTGTTTTATAAGTTTATTATTGAATCGCGTGTTTTACATAATAGGAGTACAAGTGTTCCCAGTTTTTATGCTTTATTCCCTTATATACTATTAATGTTCTATTCTGTGAGTAATGGAAATAATTAAAAATGAATTATTTGAGTATTTTTACAATTAGGACAGAATAATTGCTAGTGTTTGACTAAAAGACAGGCATTAATCCAACGAATAATGTGAGGTACAGTATAACGAATTATATTGTACTTGATCTTTAATAAACTCAATAAACGTTTTGACCGATAACATAAACAAAACAAAGGAGGTTTTATACATCAATATAAATTACAATGTGTTTATATGTTGTATATTCTCGCATAAAACCATAAAAAATTTACAATAAGGAATGGCAAGGGTGGTGTATCCCCCATATAGTATACCCTGACTTAAAGATCGAGACCGTTCCTGTCGAACGACAGAAAATCGGACCCAAAAATAAAAGAGAAAGTTAAGTGATAGCAAACAAGTCTTATGCATACGTAGAGCTTGTATGGGACCGGTCACAAAATCTTCAGGATCTACATTTGGTTGACACTAAGTTTTCGGATAAAAACTAAAAATGTATACCTCTAGTCCTTCGATTTGATTTTGACTATAATTGTATTTCTATATAGTTATACAATTAGTTAGTATTTTTAATTAGTTTGTAGAACTGTTTTTAATTAATTACATTTAATTTAAATATAATTAACCAGATCAATATTAGCATTGTTATAGCATTTATTTTTATATGCTATCCACAGCCGTAGCCAGCTATGGGCAAAGGGGGCCCAGGCCCCCCAAGCATTTTCAGGCATTTATGTGTAGGTCTGTAGCAATTTAAAAAAATTATTAAATCTTGAAATTTTCCTATGCCTGACCCCCCAAGCAAAAATTTCTAGCTACGGCACTGATGTTATCTCAGTTTGAATTAATGCCATCTACAGTATAGATAAAGTACAGTACAATGTGTAGAGGTATGATTCATGCTGCATTTTCATTAGTTTGTGTTAATAGCATAGAAAATTAAGCTTAATTAGATAAATAACAATAAAATATTGTTTTATAATGTTTAAAAATATGAATATTCTTTGAATGTATTTTTGATAAAAAAATTTAAAAATTATATGAAACAGTCGCAAAATATATTTCAGAAAGACGATGAGTTTTAACCCCCATCCCCATTAAGAATTCCGGAAAGCTGTTTGTTCCCAAAACTTCGATCCTGTACATGTATTGCTCAGGTATATTATTTAATATCAGATTTTCATATACAGTATAAAAGTTTTAGGGAAAAATGACGTGTTTAAAAATACACCTCATGACTGACAGATTTTTAAAAAATAATTTAGTTTACTGACAAACCATAAGTGTCCTTTAGTTTGTATATTACGAGTGGCTCCCGTTGCTATGCAACCCTTTGATTTTAAGTATGTTCTAAAGTATCAAATATTTCACTGTATATTTCAAATAATGTGTTTTACTTTTTTAGCTTTTGACTGACACTAATTTTTCTAATACAGTAGACTCTCGTTATAGTGAAGTCGGATATAGTGAATCTCTCGCTATAGTAAACAGTTTTAGACCACTAGTTAGGTTCGCTATACCCGACAATGTTATAGTATTGACTCCCGATATAGTGAATCTCTCGATATAGTGAACGGATTTCTCTTGCATTTGGTCGTTCACTATAACGAGAGTCTACTGTAATATAAATGCATGCGATGCAATAATGTAAAAATTGAAGGGAGTTAGAGAACATACAATTTGTTGAACGATAATTTGTTCAACAAGTTAAAAACAAATGGATTCTGAGAATTAACACTTTGACACTTTATAAATAGAAAAATATTTTGAGATAATTTACACTAAAAATGATCTAAAATGAGTTCATAAATTAGTTTAAGAGAAAAAATAGATAAATTTGCAGTTTGCGTGCGTCCCAGTATAAACATTAAACTTTTAATGTCAATTAATTTTTAAGGTCAAGGCTTTTAATAATTCATTTTATCATAAATTCTAAGCAATAAAAATATTTAGTGAATCATATTGTTGTTAAGATTACTTAATGGCTACGGAAATCCGAGTCAAATATTCAGCAAATTTACATTAAGTGCAACCAAATATTTGACTTTTTCAAAGTTTATGCAAATTTGATCTGACTTTGAAAACTATCATCAATTTATTACACCAATTATTAATAAATTGATAAATAAGTTATCAAACAGTTAAGTAATAGCACTATAACTGCGCAAACAAAAAATTATAATATATTATATATGTTTTAGTTTTTTCAGTAATTAATAATAAACTTTCTGCAAGACTTTCTTCAAAATTCAATATGAAACCGAACAAAACTCAACTTTCGGCTGTCATAAGCCTTCGACGAAAGTGTTTTAGTGATAAGATAATAAATTTTAATATTGAATTTCAACACTTAAAGGATTTGATGCATTATTAATGCATTATTTATCACTACATAAACTTATAAGTATTAAGTACTGTATTTCCGACTTCAAAGTTCAATCGGATATTTACAAAAAAAAAAGGTTTTTATCTTGTTTTAAATATTTCTTTTAAAAAATTAAAATATATACAGTATTGGAAATTGATAGGCATTAATCATGTAAATAATTGCTAAATACCTATACCCGGGCATGACGTATAAATATTTGATATTGTAATTCAAATATTAATGAACCAAAAGATAAACATAATAGAGATTTAAACTAAAAATACTACTGCAGTAATGATCTATAGAAACAATGAAATCAAATGTTAAATCAATCATTCAATCACTATCCTTGACTATAAAGTAAATGAGAATTATAAAGAATGTTAAACTTAGGACTGACTTAATTTATTCCTATATAATGAACAATCATTTAAAAACTGAACTTAATTTAATATAAAACAAAAGGCAAAATATTGAGCATCTCATCGAATGAATTGGCGTTTTTACATATTGACAAAAGTGTTAGATTACAGAACAGTATAATACAACTGTATAACTAAACAGTATTAGCTATTGTTTTGTTTGAAGGCATTCACACATAACAATAATTGTTAAAAACTTTATAATATTTGTTAAAATAGTTAAACTCCATATAAAATTAATAATTAATTACAGAGTGTAAGTACTGTATAGGTATCTAAAATACTTGTGCATCAAAGTTTATAAAACAAATGAATTCAATGATTAAATACCGGTAATAACTAATATAGAAAAATATATATATAAACAAATCTACTTCTAAATGACAAAACATCTGAACACTAAAGTTAAATATAGCAAAAGCAGAATAAGTACAAAATAAATAATACAATGATATACAAAATTGAACAATTGAGTGCATCTGTTAAAAAAAGGTAAGCATTGTGTCAGAAATAGAGCACATTTAACAAAACTGTTGTGAAAACATAAAACAAAACTACTATACATTGATATATTGAAAACTGTTGGCCTACCTGTAAGACCATAGAGAGCCGTCTTTAGTGAGTGTTTGTCCAGAGAAGTTATCGATTGAAGACAGTGGTGTCATATAATCGTCTGTAATTGTTCGTATCGCAGAAGAATTTAGATCATCACTACTGGCCGTTAGGGTTCTGTCATCTGATTTACTGTCTTCTGCGTCATCGAAGGCATCAAAATATTCATCGACATCAGTGTCAGACATACACATAGACTGCGAACGAGGCGGTGAATGATAATAAGACACGGAATTGACGAGAGATTTCTCTAAGTCGTGGTGCTCTCGCGCCAACACATGCAGGGCATCTTCGAGTACACGCACTTTTTCTTGTTCCTGTTTGAGTAACAGTTGGCGTACCTATAAATAGATCGTAATTTCAAACATTGTTAAAAATAATAAATAATTTTGAAAAAACTATTCTAAAGCTTATTGACCTCGTCCTGATGGGTGAGAACTGCCATACAGTTCTTGGCTGACTCGAGTGCGTTATTCGATGATTCGAGTATAAGATTCAAATGAAATTTTAAGGATGGAAGCGATGACTCTATTATATCAGTGCTAAAATTGGACGCATTGTTTACACTGTTATCTAATATGCAATTACTATCTGCTGATGTGTGAGAAACAGATAAATTAAATTGTTTTTCAGCACTATTGATATCATCAGTCAATTGCAAGAGAGCTTTGATATGTTTTTCAAGTATAGACTGATGTGCGTGTGCTGTTTGTATCATGGCTTGCATTGAGCCGATTGGCATCAAATCTGTCAACTCATCCTCATCTGAGTCATCAAATCTCATTCCCTGTTTGATAAAGTTCGTGCCGTAATAAATATGATCATTAATAGCATTAATCCATTTTTGACGATCGACTGGCGATGAGTTTGCTTTTGGCAGAGATAGTAAAGTACGTGATCTGTCACTAAAATAAATTACGAAACTTGTGTCGTCTCTGTCACTGATTTCAACGATAGCACTCTCAAGATATTTAAATCCTTTACGTTTAACACCAGTGGTGGCGTCTGCGCGGTTGGCAAAGAATGAGAACACACCGCGTTCTAACACAGACCAAATCAATTTCCAGCCCAGAAATCGGCCTTTTTTGAGAAGAGGGCCTTCAAAACGGGCCACACTTTTATTTTTTAAACCAGCGATTTGTGCACTCAAAGGCTGGACTTCATGTAACAATTGCTTCATTTGAACGTTAGGCGCAAGTGTAGCCGCTATCTGTCCTCTATTGTTCTTAATGCTGGCATCAATACCATTCTTCAAAAGAAAAACCGCCACTTCTTTCTGCCCTCGATATGCACTGCAATGCAGTCCAGTATTGCCCGACTCGTCCTGACAGTTAATATTCATTGGATAAGACGTATCTGCCAGTAATGACTTCATAGTATCGATGTCTCCATTTCGAGCAGCGCTTAAGAACTTTTCTTCTCTTTTCTTGAGATCTGCTTCTTCTGCGGCTAAAAGTATTCGCTTCACTGATTCCTTTCGAGCCAATTCTCTAGGCGTAAGTCCGTCACCGTTTATGATGAAGACATCTGCATGGTTTGCAACCAAAAGTATAACTAACTCCTCTCGACCAGTATACGCAGCCTTATGTAACGCAGTATCACCCGATTCGTTCACTAAATTGACATCTATCTTATGCTATCGGTTCAAACATGTTTAACATCAAATTAATAATAGATTTATATTTTAGGTTAAGTAAAAGCGAGATTAAACTCAAAGACTTTATATGAAAACTTTTTCTTTACTTTAAAAGCATTTCATTTTCACATAATATTGCAATCACTTTGAATTACAACATTTAATATCATTAAGAGTTATGATTAAAAGTAGTTTTTTGCAATAAAATTACGAAATAGGGAATTGAGAGTTGAAACATGACTTTCAACAGACTTTCAATTAGGACTTTCAACAGATGTCCATAGGCTTAGGCTTAGGCTCGGCTCGAGAGTACATTTTGAGCTTTGAGCTGTTTTAGAGTCAGGCTCAGAATTACTGCTTTTTAGCCTAGGCTCAGACTAATATTGTTAAACTGAAGAGCCTTTGTGTTAACTGTACTATTGTTTATCTTTGATTATTAATTATATTCGTCGTATATATTGATAGTATTTTTTTTTGCCTTACATTTATATATTAAAAAGACTTTTATTTCTGTATACAATCACTAACATAACCAATTGAGTTAAGTGTGCATAACCTTAATTTAAATACATGGCAGTACAAATTTTAAAAAATTATCATGTCTTCCATTTTTATCATATCGTCCCACTAACAAAAATTTATTGTTACCCACAGTCTCAGTGTTTAAGCTTTTCGAGCCTATGGACAGCACTACTAATGAGAATCAAATGAAACTTAATATCAAACAGTATTTGATATCAATATTGAAATTATTGAGTGATTCAAAAAATGAATCAAAAACAGCAAAAGATATGATGAAAGCAAATGCAGTAAAAATAGACGTAAAATAAGTAATTGTCAAAAAGTGAATTACTTTGAGTAACTCGAGAACCACTTTTTCGTGACCGAAATATGAGGCGAGATGTAGAGGAGTCCACCCGTAGTTACTCTTCTGTTTGCCTATCAGTCAAATCAAATATAAACCAAATTTATATTATATTAAAACAGGTCTATTTATGCTCACCTTTGCAGTTCATGTCCAGCTCTATCTCTTTCTTCTCCATAAGTAATAATAATTTTTCCACAACTTTTAAATTACCAGTTCTTGAGTGGTATAACAGAAACTCTTCTGGTGTATCAAAATCGAAGCCATCGATGGTTTCATTTTGTAAATTATTGTTATCTTTTGCCATCTCTTCGTCAATATCAGAATCTGAGACTTCGAGTATTGATTTGTTGTTAACATTATTTTTATCACTGCTTTTCATCATTTCATTTGAATTTTGATTTGATTTTTCCTCTGATTCAGACATCATTTCTGAGTAATCAATAAAAACAACACAATTATCAACTAATTCTACAATAAGTTTAGATTAAATTTCACATAATTTTATCGATTTTATTAAATTTAATTAAAAATTAACTTTATTTTTAACTAATGTTTAAATATATAAACGATATAAACACCAAAAAACTTAAATATTTTATTTGATGTTTATTTTGGTCCAAAAACTTGTGATATTTTTGTTGACTTTATTATGTATGAAACGAATTACGTTTAAAAATATTCGTTTAAATGAATTATTGGTTAACACAAAAGCACAAAAACATAAAAACAGGTTT
>JAQGCH010001826.1:0-14309 GCA_034699485.1 Nanhermannia elegantula | reverse complement strand
AATGTTCACTTTTATTAATATTAGTTATTATTTAATGTAATGTTAAAAATAAGTGAAATTATTTATATTAAGCGAACACTAAAACAAAAGAAGTATTCATTAGAAATAAGATATGGTTTTGTCGATGAGATAAAAAGGAACACAAGAACTGTTGGTATTAATGAATAATTAATTAAAAGAATCACATCTGCAACAGATCTGCAATACTTATCACTATTAATACCATTAATACTATTATTACTAATAAATAATACTTAACTAAAAACGTATCAAACATTCTAAATATTGACTAATGGGTGGAAACTGTTCTCCATTTATGTGAAAAATTGATTCCATTATTAATATAATTCCATTTCTGATTAACTGATGACAAGTGATGGCGAATAATATGAATAACAATGAGTTGAAGATGAGTTACAGTTGTGATGAAGAGTCGTTGCGATCACTCGAGAGCCTTATGAATGAGTTCTTTCACGACTTGACCACCAATGAGAGGAAACGACAAATCGAACAGATTTTGAACAACTTTTCCAAACAGAACAACTGTTTTGAACACTGTTTGTCATATTTGAGTCAAACTAAGAATGAGTTCACAGCTATGTATTGCTTATCAGTATTAGAAAATCAGACTTTCGTTAAATGGCTTTCTTTGGGACCCGAGAAGAGTGACTTAAGAGTCAATATATGGAAGTATTTGCTGACAAACCATCAGTCGGTCCCACAATACATACGCAACAAAACCGCTAAACTGCTGGTCAACATCGCGCGCATCGATTGGCCGCACGTTTATCCCGATTTTATACAAAATATTTTAGATTTATTGCAATCGAGAAATACTATGTCTTTAGCGTTAATGCTATTGAAGACAGCCATCGAAGAGTTGACTGTATCTCGAGATGATCTCTGCGCTCAACGAAAGTTAGAGTTAAATAAATTGTTAGAATCAGAAATGGGACGCATTTTGTCGGCTTTGACTAATGTTATGGAATGTATATTAGACAAGAACTGTAACTTTCTTACAGCAACGCCTCCGCCATCGCCAACACAGAGCCCTAACTCGGAATCAAATACATCTTTCACCAAAGGTTTAACATATGTCTCATTCTCTCGATTATAAGATCTCTAAAAATAATTGATTTCTTTATTATTTTTAATTGAAAACTATATTTATTGTAATAAAACATTTATTTCTTTTTAGGCGACATATTGTGCAATGCATTTGAGTTAAGTCTGAGACGAGGACTGTTACAAACGATTCCTGATATGGACTCAGAGTCACTGCAAATCTCATCACAAGTACTGCTATGTTGTGCTCAGTTGTTTGCTTTCATGCCTCTCAGTCTTTATAATCAAATAAGTAATTCCATGTTAGCCGCCATCTTCGTCTTCGCCACCTTTGGCTGTAATAATAGTCAAGTTATAAGTTATCATAAAGTAAGTTCAGTACAACTCGGCATTCAAGCCATGAATTGCATCAATGAAATCATGTCCAAGAGTTCCACTACTAATGAAACCAATGAATTCATATTTAACATGTTTAAGAACACATTCCATTTGATGCAAAAGTTGACGAAAACTAATGACATTAATAATCACATGAATTGTTCGCCATTAGAAAACTTGGACGAAGAATATATCAGTAAATTTACAGAATTTCTACGCTTTTTCATAAGCGGACATTTGCCCCGTTTCGAAAAGATGCCAACGTTTCCTATTATGGAATTCTTAAGTCTCGTGTTTCAGTACACCTTCAAACAGACCTCTTGTGAAGCATTTCTTTCTGCATTAGAAGTTTGGACGATATTTATTGATTATCTGAGTATTAAAATAAAACAGGAACAGGACTCAAAACAAGTGAATTTTATTTTGAATCAATATAAAGAGCCTTTAGTGTCACTTCTACTTCATGTCAGTCGTAAAATACAGTTTAAGTACAATCAAAGAATTTTGGATGAATTGGATAACGAACATCTCGATGACGACTTCGTCACTGAATGGCAACACTATTTACATACTTGTGTTGAAGTGATTGCAAAAATAGCGGATATATATCCGTCGGAAACCTATGAAATTGTGAGTGAGTTTCAAAACGAAAATTTTCAATCCTTTTTCGGTTTAGAGCTTTATATCGAAAAAGACCAAAACAATAAACAAATTAAAATGAATTTGTCAGAGAACGACATTTTTCGGCTTCACTGCACTTTACGTGATCTCTCGACTGCCTTAAAACTTGTCGGAAGATTAGCCGATCATTTCATTACTGAAAACTTCAACCGTTGCTTTTCAGCAACAAAACAATTGATAGAAAAACTGATTCAGGCATTAATTTTTTGTAACAAAAACCAATTCCATAAACAAAAAGTACTTTCAAACGATTTCATTGATGTTTGCGCTCAATTGATGGCCACAATTAAGGCATACTGTCATTGGTTGCAACAGTATTGCACTCAAGACCAGTCCAACTCAAACAGTGATAGTGTTGTTATGATTTCAGCCGTTGTTGAAAATTGTATTGAAATAATCTGTGATAACAACATAACAGTTATATCGAATAAGTCTCATGTAAATACAGTCCTCCACAGCGCCATTCATTGCCTCTATTCTATAACAACAACAGTGAGACCAGTCTTTATCCTAAACATGGAATGCGTTCACATTCTATTTTCACGAGTTTGTGCTTTTGTCAAATGTGATAACACTTCGAATGGCTTTCAGCCAAACATTATTCCAGACATTTCTGCTGAAGACGAAAGGCTTTTGTGTCGATCGATATCAAACATGCTTTTACTGCCGTGGCTTACAGTCAACGATAGCTCACAGAACTGGGAAACGAGAACTTTATATCACGATATGTTTATTGAAGCAATTGTTGAGCCGTTTAAGAATGCGATGAAATGTCAACAAATGACTATTAATGGGTCGGCTTCTCAACAGTCGGCAAACAATTCGCATCTTTACTGCCGTTCACTAAACCTTTTAAGCGATATCGTAGAGAACCATAAAGATTCGCCGACACGTAGCAAACAATTGCTATTTAAAAGTATTCAGACAACAATGGAAGCATTTATTAGTCTCTTTCCCACCTATTTTACTAATCCAGTGATTGCTGAAAATTGTTTGAATCTGTTTACAGTCGTATTTGATGTGCTAAGAATACAAATAAGCTTTCAATTTGTAGAGAAAACAATACAATTAATGCTTAAATTGTTTTCGACGAATCAATTGAATAGCACGTCATCAGAACCGGTGTCGAGTAAAGTAATTCCCAAATTCATGAAAATGTTGACTTTTATTGTCCAACAACCGGGTTCTGCATTCAAATCATTATTGCCGGGAATGATAAGCTTTGCTTTCGATCAAATCTGCCCCACAATTGTGAGTTTCGATTGTCCACAACTAAAGAAGTCTTTGTATGAGTTTCTCTTTCAACTGCTATTAAACAATTGGAAATACTTTTATCCGAACAATTCTATAATCGGAAACACATTCAATACGGGAAATAATCAACAAAAAGAAGTGTTAGAAAACGCGGACGCGTTTAACAACATAATGAACATATTCGCCACATCTTTCCTTCAAAGCGAAATCTCTACTTTCAAACAAAATTTAGATGCTTTGGAAATATTGAATACAAGATTAAAACTCTATCAAAAGGAGGTCTTTAAGCAGACAATGATTAAACATTTTCTCTGCCTTTTTATACAAACCCTTTTAGAGAAATCGCTTAATTTACTTCAGGACGACATTTGCACCACTGTGTATAACATGGCATCCGTTGATTTTGATATATTTTTCAATACTTTTATACCACAATTTTTGTATAATTGTGAAGGACTTAACGATATTCAGCGCAACATTTTAGCCACAAAAAGCTTTAATCCTAACGAAAAAGATTTCCCTTCATTTGTGAATAACTTGAATATATTTCTAAACGATTTGCGTTACTATAGACTGTGCAATAAATACTAAATTATAAATTTCGCTTATTTAACACTTTTAGCAACCAATAAATACTGTAATCATGTCTTTATATCCCTCTATTTCAAGCATTTAGTTATAAGTTTATTATTTATTTTTATTCACTCTTTTTATCCTAAATCCAGATGTTGTAAAAGCTTTTCAATGTTTTATTTTAAGAATCAATTCAGATCTAAAACAAACTATTTTCAAATCAAAATTTTTGTTCATTTAATCAACTATTTGTTGATCTTATTTAAGGAAAAACATTGTTATACTTAAAGCAGAACATTTTGAAGTTCACTAAATTTACTTCTGTTTTGGTCGACTCTACTTTACTGTTCTATCTCTTGAGTATTGAGCGGTTTGTTGGGATCAGTAATATGTCATATCATACTTGTATTTCATTGAATAGTCTTTCAGAAAACTGTTTCATTTACTGTACTCTAAACTGCATGTTTTTTTGTACACTTTTTATTTGATGAATCGCCAAATCGATGCTAATCATGTTATTTAATAATAAAAATAATAATTCACTCATTTTTTGCTTTTTAATTGTTTTACTTAAATCTCTGGTATTTTAGATTTTAAATTTTATTATCTGACATTTCATTTAATGCTTGTGTGGCCAACAAAATGGTTCGCTTTAATTAAATAGTTAAGAAAAACCAAATTATACTAATTATATGCCATACTTCCTAAACGTTTTGATCACTAAAATATTAGTATTGATGCAAATTATGCAAAATAGGACACAGCCTGAGTCTGAGCCTTGACTCTACACTCCTGAGCCTGACATAAAACAACTGACCCTTACCCTTGAGCCTATGCTCAGCTTTATGCTTATTAGTTTTCAGTATCCTTTTAACTTGACTTTAAGTTAGCCTCACTTTTAACTTGACAAGAAATCCCAATTCCACCTCAATCTTGATATTTGAATAAAAAGTTATAGTAATGCTATTTAAAGAAAACTATTAATTCTTTAAATAGTATGACAAATAAGACAAAAAACTATTGTTTTCAGAAAAATTTCCTGAAAAATGATTGGAATTGAAATATATAACGAATAAGTAAAGGATCGCATATTTTATAACTTAAGTTAGCATATGGGGTGTGGGGTGTATGGGCTCTATTGGCTCTATGATACTGAATCTCACCTCAATCTTATCTCAAATAACTGAATGCTTTCTCCCATAACTAGTGTTGTATTGTTTCTGATTTTTGTGTATAATTTTCTAAACTTTTTTATTTAATGATTTTTCTAACTTTTCATTCTTTGTTTATATTCTTTGATTTAGTTTTAGTTAATTTGTTGAAAAAATTGTGATTTTAAATGTTATTTAAAATTAAAATAAAATTACAGAATACAAGTGAACGCTATTCTCACAAATCTATTAATAGAAGTGATGTCTGAAGTGATGACAACACAACACATATAACTGTAATGTAAATAAATATCTAAACTTTTATCTGATTTTGAGTTTTAAAAAACTTAAAACTAAAAAACATTTCTTATAAAAAGAAGAAAAAATTAAATTATTTTTATTTATTTATTAATATTTTTATGTTTTAATAATCAAAAAGTGAGCCAATAATTGAATATAAAAAGTAGACATATGTTTATATCAAACATTTGATGTCTTTTTGTATTACTTCTGAAGCCATTCAGTATTGAAATGGATCTCAACTCAAGTATTGCCGAAGACATAGATCTGTCTTCGCCTTCATCTCCACTGAAATCAATGTCTATAACAACAGATACGCTATCTTTACGTCAATCGCATATCGGAAACAATTATCCGAACAGTTATGTAATGGTAAATGAATACCAGAAATCAATCTTTGCGACGGGTCGTCCAAATGTGCATGAGTTCGTTCCCTATCCGCCTGACATCATATCGACCACAGTTGAGAGGAGTTCTGCTCCCAATTGGGGCTATCAGTCAAAGAGGGCTATTGTTAGTCATCATAACAGTCATAACCATAACATTGGACTCAAGAATAGCAACAAACCTAAAGTCAAACGAATGTCGAGTCAGGAAAGTGTCAACACTTATGACAACTCTCAAGACTGTAATGAATTCGATAAGCAGTCAATCATTTCTGTTCAGTCGTGTTGTTCTGGTATTGATTCCAATAATTCCAGTGTTGGAAACATTGCAGGAATTGATTGCTATGAACTGACAAAAGAGTCAAAAAGTATTGAAACCCAATCGCCAGATGTGGTTATGATTAACGAATACATTCAGGTGAACATCACTGATGACAGCACTGGACCTCTGTTTGAATTAAAGCGATCCAACGCTAACATGAAGGGAAAAGTGGAACAATTGGATTATATCGTCGAAGAAATGGTTAGAGAGAGATCTCATTTGCAAATGAAAATACATTCTTTAGAAAAAGAACTCAAAGTCAAAAACGACAGAATTGAAGAACTAAATGATCAAAGAGACAGACTTTTAGTCGATAGTGAAGAACTCAAGTCAGGGATCGGAAAATGGGAATCAATTGTTAGCGATTATCAAGAAATGATCGAATCGAAGGCACTCGAGGTTCACGCCTGTAATGAAGATGTCGTGAAAATGGCTTCAGATAATGAAAAAGTTAAGATCACTTGTGAACACTTGAAGATTGATTTGGAATCAAAAGAAAATTTAATAAAAGAATTGAACCGAAAAGTGGCGCAAATAACTGGAGAACTCGATTCTCTGATTCAAAATAAGGTAAATCTTGAAGAAGAGCTTAAAAGAATGAAAGGAGAAGTGGACGCAGTTTCACATCAGAAAGAGTGGTGTGAAGCAGAACACAACAAAATGCAGGTTCGCTTGAATGAAACGCACCAGAAATTAGTTTCAGAACACGAAATAGCTATCAATGCAAGAAATGATTGTGAAAAAGCTCAAGCGTTGAATGCAGTTTTGAAACAACAATTAATTGAAGTGAAACATAAATCAGTTAAAGAAAAGGAACTATTGATGAGACACTTGGAGGGCATTGGAGCCGATCTTATTAAGAAAGAAGTCGAACACCAATTAATGACTCCTATAAAAGAGGAAACACTTCTAAATAATATGTCGGATAAGTTTTCTTCGAGTTTACAGCAAAAACTAACCGATAAAAGTGTTCAAATGGAAAATATAGAGAGAGAACTGAAACAGACCACAGAATTAAATAAAAAATTAGTTAAAGAACAAGAAATAATTATCAATGATTTGAACTCAATTAAGAAACAGTCGACTGATAAGGACTATGAAATAAATACATTGAAGTCTTACAATTCTGACTTAGAATTCAAGATTAGAGGTTTGAATATTGATTTGAAACGTCAAAGAGATTTAAATGAAATATTAAGAAAAGATAAAAAAGAGTCGGAGTCGAAGTTAACTTCTCTAACATATGATAATAAGGTCTTAGAGAGCGCTACAAAACAACTGAAGGAAACCATTGAAAAACACGAAAGAAGTTTAAAGCAATTGCAGAGTAATATTATTGCCAAAGAAACAAAATTAGATCTTTTAGAGAAAGAAAAGTTAAAGTTTTCTAATACTTTAAGTATAAAAGAGCAAGAATTGGTACAATTGAAACAGAGCTTAATCGTTAATTCTAATGATTCGAATGATTTAAATATTGATGAGTTGAGAATTCAAAATAGTGAACTCGAAAAAGTAATGAACACTTTAAACACTGAAATGAGATCATCGCAGATAAAATTCGAAGAACAAAGAAATAGGTTATTGAAAGAAAATTCTGAATTGCAATCAATGCTTATTGAAGAGAGAAATAAATTTGAGAGCTTTAAGAGTAAGACTTCTGTTGAATTAGAGAAAAATGAAGAATTGAAAAGAAAGTTAAGTTATTCTGAAAATATATTAACAGAATTGCGATCAGAAATCAATTCAATTAAAGCCAAAAAAAATGAGACTGCAAGCAATTCAAGTAATAGTGAAATAATTCAAGTTAAAGATGAAAAGATTCGAAGCCTTGAATCAAATGTCAAATTGTTAACCAAAAAGTATAGAGAAATGGTTCAGAATAAAAAAGAAATGGAAACAAAACTTGAAAATTTAGCTGAAATACCAGTAAAACCTGTCATAGACTTTGCTTCGACACAAACCGATGAATTTCCTGAACAAAGTATTAATTCTGAGCAAATTTTAGTTAACGAAGAGCTTCAACAAGAAATAGAACGCTTACGAGAAATGATTGGAACTAAAGATTTGGTTATTGAGGAAAATCAAAAAATTATACTAAAATTAGAGCACGATAAAGGAAAGCTATCCAGTGCTGGAGAAAATTCAATGAATCAGCACATTATGTCTCTCGAAGTATTAGTGGCCTCAAAATCAGAAGAAGTCACGGAATTGAACGAAAAGCTGTCCGAAAGTACTAAAAGTCTCAAAGAATTAGAAATAAAGTTAAATAAGAAAGTGAAAGAAGTAGAAAATGATTTAAAGAAAGAGAAAGCAATCGTTAAAGATCTGCGACATTCTATTTTTGCAGAAAAACGTGAAAATAGTTATCTTAAAAAAGATTTTAACGAATTAAAGAATGCTTTGTCTGAATCGAATGTTATCGCAGACAAAAGAAAACAAGAAGTTATTAATAATGAAAATGAAATGAAAACACAAAAAGAATTGGAATTAACTCTTCGTAATGAAATCGAAAAATTGAATAATGAGCTCAAGTTTGCAAAAGAAGAAAATTCAAAGCTAAGAATGAAAATTGAAGATTCCTTAAACAAAAACGAACCCCTATTAGAACAGCTCAAAAATCTGAGTCTCAGCTTAATGGAGAAGAATCAAGAGATAGAAGGCATTAAATCTAACAGTATTTCAATAAAAGAGCGCTACGAAACTGAAATTCAATGTTTGAAACAGCAAACAGACAGTTATAGAAGTGATTCCGAGTCACTCAACACTGAATTACATGAATTGCGTAAAGAAAAGTTCAGTTTACAGTCGCGTTTGGCTGAACTCAGAATAGTATTAAAGAATAGTTACGAACAGAATAAGAAACTAAGAGAACAGCTTAAAAATTGTAAAGTTGTTGTCTCTCAAGAAACATCTTTTAATGAAGAACTAGTCACCAAACTATTGGACCAAAGCTATGAAAGTTCAAAGGAGAGCAAGTATGACATCAACTCTTTCTTTTCTTATTTGATATATTTATCAAAATTTCAATTTTTCTCAATTTTAGACCTTTGGTTAATCTTCAGGCATGTGTCGAGTCATTGAAATTAGAGATGGAATTACTGCAAAAGCAAATCTCTGATCACAGCAATTAAATGAATTAAATGTTAATGCATTTGAAAGTTTAAATTTTATATACGACTGAAGCCTTTTTTATAATATATATTTAATGGAAAAATATTTAGTCTCGCTTTTAGTGCCTTTAATTTTGATATATTTTTTGGTAATTTATGACCACAACTAAGTTATAATTTAATTTAATGAATGAATCTTTTAATTCTGTCCGATTCTAGTCTAGTATGAAGTCTATACAAAAAGCTATTAATTTAATGATTTAATGAATATAATAATAATATAAAATGAATATTAAAAGAGTTGCAATATTTTAAAATAAAATTTGAAACAAAATTTAGAGTTTTAATATGATTTGTGAACTTTAAGAATGGGTTTCAAGAAGAATCACTTTTATCACTGTTGGTGCTGTGTTCGTTACGAAACATGTTAGCGATATAGTCACTGATGTCTTCGTCATCATCAGACTCATTGCCAAAATGTCTTTTACTTAAGTGTTCTTTAAAAGTAGACGAGCAGTTCGTCCCGTAATCGCATTCTCTGCACTCATATATTTTCAATCCTTCGTGTTTTTTGCTTTTTTGAATGTGACGATAGATATCATTCAAGACGTTTCCCACATATGGACAGTACGGACACTTGAACTTAGAGTTAGTGTGCGCTGAGATGTGAAAATCAAGTTTGTCTTTACTCGCAGTCTTGAAATCACAGTCAGCGAAAGTACACTCAAATTCTGGCGGAGGAAGAGTCCTAGAATTACTATTCGTAGGTTTCTGCGGAACAGTGTTTTGACCCGAAGGGGTCGGAGAATCGGATAAATGAATAATCTCCGGATCATCACTAGCATTGTCTGATGAGCTCAAACACGTTCGTTTGTTATTGGCCTCAGAATTAGACGACAGGTTGGTATTCAATAGGTTTTGATGACTCCTCAAATTGATATCATATGGTCTAAAAAGATTGGGTTTACTATTAACGCCATTATTATACGCGGTTTTAGAGGCCAGTGATCTCTGCCTATTGATTGAAATGTTGGCATAAGTGATGTTTTGAACGATGCCGTCGTGAACTTCTTGATGGTGAGCTCGCAAATAGTCTAAATGAGTGCAATATATGTTACATGAATTGCAAACCAATGGCTGCTCTTTTGTGTGACATTTATATAAATGATAGTAAATGTCCACACAATTGAAAGATAAGTTACAACGCGGACAGCTATAAGAGACACTCCTTCGCACTGAGTCTACCATTGAATTTGTGAACTCTTCTAATTTGAAAACAGTTGTCGAAAGTTTAAACTCTTGTTCATCAATACAATGATTAATGAGATGTAAAATCATTGAAACTTCTGATTTCATGGCTTGAGTACAGTCTATGCAATTGAACTCTTTATAATTGTTTTGATTTGAATTAACGCTTGAATTACTCATTAACTCATTTGTATTAAAATCAATATTCTTTTGTTTATTAAGTGTCTGTCTCTTAAGTAATTGTAATTCTTGTTTGCATTTCAAAAGTTCAAACTTTAATTGTTTTATTTGTTTGCTGTCATCGAACTGTCTCTGAAGCGATAATTGCATCGCTTCTTGCAATTGTTGCTGAAATTGAATTCTTTGCTGTCGTTCTAATTCCAACTCTGACTGCAATTGAGTTCTGTATTGTTTTTCTTTAAGTGTTTTCGTTTCGCAGTGTTTGTGAACATCAGTGTTATTAATATTATTATTAATTGAGTTATATCTCTGTTGTAATAGTTGTGAACCCAACAGAAGCTCGTCTTTAGATTCGGCCACTATTTCGAGATCGCTATCATTTTCTGTGTTTTGTCGACAATCGATGTCTTCCTCTTCATCACCACTCAAACCATTGATAACTCTATCAATTTGTTCCAAATCAGAGATGGCATCGAATTGAATGCTCTCAAAGGCATTCTCGTTGTCAGTGGTCTCACAACTGATAATAACGGGCTCTTCTTCTTCATTAAATTGAACCGAAATATTATCCAAAAATGGATTCGTTGGTGAGATTCGACCTAAAAGTCAGTCATTTGTCAGTTAATTAGTCATTAAATTATGTTTTTTATTAAACAATTAATTCTTCGCTTAAAATATATGATTTCAGAAATAGATTTACTTAAAATTTAATAAAATTGAGTATTAATTAAAAAACAAATAATAAAATATTGAGAAAAACAAAATTACTTTTAATGAGAAATAATTGTAAATAATTAGTAAACAAAATACTGAAATACAGAGCAATACATACAAAATGAATCTTCAATTTCCATGACTTATGACTTGGTTTTAATCAATTAAAAGCAATAAACAAAATAATTACACATTTGTATTGCTATTAATGAGTAAATATTTATTATTTTTAATATTTTATTCCATATTTTGAGCAAATTTTAGTATATTATAAATCACAACGATTTTTATGTTTACTCTCAATGAAAGCCAATAAAAGTGTGGAAACATTTGAGAAACTTTTCCAAAAGTTTCTCTAATTTTCTATTCAACAAAACTATGAAAAACTTCTCTAAAATTCCAAAATTATTTAACATAAGTTTGAATTTTATATTTGTTCTTAATATGAAATAAAATGCCTTTAATTTAAAGAATTTATTTGAATTAATTCTCATAATTCTTATCACTTTATTGAGAGGACTCACATATGTATTAATAATTAATAAACAATTTTTTATGCGATTGTCTGTTGTGGTCTTTGGAGAACATAAGTATACCTTTAATGATGTGCATGAGTTGCATGACATCAAACTTAAGGTATAGGTTAACAGTGTTTGGCTCTGCTTTACAAATGATAAATCGCTTTTTGATCAATTTATAAATTATAACATTTAAACCATTGCTAATCCGTCTAAATATGAACAGAGAATACTTCATATTAAAAGTTTTAATAAGTTTTTCTCTGATTTATGTTTTAATAACTATAAAAAACATAAAAAGCAAACAAACGTAAAATATTTGACTAATCTTTAATTTTAAGCAAAATATTGAAAAATAATAAATTATAGATTTAATCAAACAATTATTATTGCTTTCAATTTACATTGATATTAAGGCCAGACGTGCAAAGCCCTACTGTTCATTTGGTACTACATGTCTGGTAATATCCAATGCGTTCAGTTTATTGAATCAATATCCTCTGGTTAATTAAAAATCATATAAAACTTTTGGGTGGAATACTCTTATATCAGTGTTTGAGTTCACAAAAGCCTATTGTTGTAAAACAAATGAATTCAAATTTTAATTATAAATTGCAAATGAGTCGCTATTCAGGCTTATTGTTGTTTTTAGGCTTAATTTCAGTGAAAAAGGCGTTGAGTAGGAGTTCATTGAAAAGATCAATAATATTCAATTCAAATTGGGAGTAAAGAGCAATACTTTTTAATCATATTCTCATATATTCTGAATCCTTATGACACACTGAACAAGAAAAAATAGGTCTGCCACCCCTTTGCTAGATCATTTTCTGGATCGGGACCAGTATCTCGGCAAATGTTTGCACACATGTTCACAGATGGTTATGGTATCCAAAATTTTGAGGATCCAGATGGGGGTCCGCTTATAAAAATTCTGAAAATTCATGGGGTGTACCTTTTATTTATATATTGACTTTCAGGAGTCTTGAGGTGCAATACTTTCTACCTGATGCCTGATACTAGCCCTGGTCAACACTGACACTTATTCAATAACTTGATCACAGAATCAACAAAACTATAAAATGTTTATCAATCATTTCACTTGTTTCCATATTTATATCAAAGAAATGTTCGATTGACTGACATATTATAATTAGTGATAATGGTTTTCGGCGTATTGTAAAAGTCGAATTCGGCGTCAATATTCGTCGCAAGTATTTTAAGCAATAATTAAAGTATATTGGCAAATATGCCCACTATTATACTTATATAATTTACTAACATTACATGTATTAATATTTTGCTTTTCTTAACTAATTATATAACATAAACGGTTTTCAGATGTCCACATTTGGTCTGGAGTAATAAGTTTTAATGTTTTGATCCAATCTCTATTTTTTATCCAAAAATTTGGAGAAAAATAATTGTTTTTTAGTATATTTTATATTTACTCTTAATTTGAGAAAAATGTATCACTACCAATATCGTACAGAATAAAATCTTTATTGATTACGAAAAAACGCTATTATGGAAAAAAATCTTTAATAAACCCTCAAATTTATGATATTTCAACAGAAAAAGGCTAATTTTCTGTTTATTCGGCGTGATATCGTCTGCGCCAAATGAGAACTTTTGGATACGACGTCAATATTCGGCGAAATTGGTTTAAGCCGAAAACTATTATCACTAATTATAATTAATTATATAAGATATTATAACTGTTAAGTCCGCACAGTTTTAAATTATAAAGTTAGACAGTGTTTCAGTGTCTTGTAATAATTGGTACCTTTTATTCTCTTTTACTTAATGAGGTATGTATTTTACCTGTATTATATCAAATATTCTATACAATAAATAAATCTATATTTTTGATACGACAGGAATTATGTTCACTTCTTTTTCTATGTCTTCTTCTTTATCCCAATTTTGTTGTTCAGCAGAACCGAAAATAGTAAATATAATTCCACCGAAAACACTGATAGCAGCCGACAAGTAGAAGACATAACCCCATTGCCTACGGATTTGATCACTCGCTTCTACTATAATACCAATTACCAGAGGTGTTAAGAATCCACAAGTATTAGCCGCGAATTCATTCGTCATATCTATTATATAAGTAAAATTGTGTAAATTAAGTGCTTTTTGTGCTTCTAATTAGCTTTGGGTCCATTTCTTGTGCTTTTGTTCTTAGGATTTAAAACTTTTGAGGATTTAAGATAAATAATAAGACTTACTTACAAAGCATTGTCTTATTTGAATAATGATCCGACAACTTTACATAACTCTATTACTTATACCTTTATACTAAACTCTAATATAATAACTCATACATATCAATGTCAAACACTTAAGTTTAACCTTTAATACTACGGTAATAAGGTATAAAAAAGTCCATGACTTTCATAGCTTTCTCTTATAATGTAACCCAATGT
>JAQGCH010001825.1:0-14310 GCA_034699485.1 Nanhermannia elegantula | reverse complement strand
AATATGTATATGAATAGGATTTTTTACCAAAATATAGAGAAAACTTTTTGCAGTTTCGTTTTGAACTCATTGTACAATCTGATACGGGATTATGGGATTATGGGATACGAGACTTATGTGCCTTATCTGTATATAAGCGAACAGAAAGTTTAACAAAATTTTAGTTTATATTCAAGACTATAAAGAAAATTGAAACCGAATAATAAGTGTTCATTAAAAACTGCTGAGAGAGTGTTTTATTGTTTGTGCTTCTTCTAAAAATATAATTTAATAATTATTTCGTTGCTCAACAAATTAATGAGAGCATTGCAAAAAATAAATAAACTGCGATTTCTTCACTCATTCAAAAGTGTTTTAATTTCTCTAAAAACAGAGGTTCTCTGCTGTAATACAAGTGATCGTAACATATTTATAGCCTTTAGTAAAAAAATTATTACTTTTCGATTTTTTAGTTGTTTACAAATCATATTATTGCTTAAGAATTCAGTATTGATAATAAATTAAAATTTTTCTATTTTTATTTTGTTTTCATCGATTGATAATAAATTTTTGAAGATATCTTTTAAAAATGCCATAGAATCAGATACAACTACTGTATATTTTCTTTGATGAATAGCACAGTAAACTTTCGTTATAATTAAATGAAGAGAACAAGAGTTCATTATATGAGGAGTGACTCAAAATAAATGATTAAAATGATGGATATGATAAATTTAATTAAAACTATTGAAAAAATGAAATTTATTCATTTTCTATCTTATAATTTGACCATAAAAACAGGTACGCAAAGGGCTCGATTGATGTTGAATCAGCTGAAACCTTCTTCAATCTTATATTTTTTATAAGAAGCTGGCAGTACCCGGAGAATTATGATTATGGATATCATGATAGCTCTACAAACCCCGGAAAAAAGAACTACAGAAGAGATTTGCTGCGTATTAATCCTGAGGAGACAGCCGGTGAAAATCAGGTGACTCGTGAGATAACACTATTGAGCTACAAAAAAATTGCATGTTGTTTATTGCCAGCAGAGGACTCAGAATTGATTGATGAGAATTACAATCTTCCCACTGGTTTTGTTGACACTGTTAAAGAGATTGTACCCCGAATTCTGCACCCGTCCAGTTTGTTCATTAAAAAAATCGGAGAACACAAGTTTAAAGGTCAGGATTTCGTCAAATTTTTCGATCAATTGGCTTTACTGTGCACTGAGAATGAGATACAGAGATATAATAATGTTAATGAATATACGGCTGAAGTTCAGAGTTTTATCGCTCATCTTAACGGATTCAGTATGTATTTGTGCGAAATGGAAAAAATAATAAATGGATCCCAATATGTCACTGATGAACAGCTCAAAGAGTTGCACAATGAAAATGCTGTCAAAGGAATTGCGCTTTTTGTCAATAATAAGTTTTTAGAATATGAGACCATTGGAAACAAAAATCATCATTTGTTTCAAGAATTGATCAGAAATTCGCTTCAATTCTATCTCGAGGCGAACCGAATAAAATCAAATTTATTCAAAGTTGAGAACCCGACCGAACAATTGAGAAAAGATACGGAAAACCAAATTCGAGAGCTGAGGAATAATTTTTTCAAATCACTTACGGATTTGCATTCTGGTATAAGTAAACTTATGGGTTTAGATCTGCAAAAGCTGACGATTGCAGTTCATAAGGTATTTGGCGTTAAGTGAAGGACAGCTGTTAAGAATCGAAAAACAAAATAAATATATTGAATATTAAAAAAATTATTTCTTTTTACTTAAGATTAAGATTAGCTCTAGAAGATTAACACAACTCTATTTTGTAACAATTGTAACAATAAGATAATTATTTTTTTATAATATAAGATTTCTATTGATTATGTTTTTGTATTTTATTAAGTTTTAACATATCTATAGGTATCAATAATTTTCGGACAAAATAATTTAGTTTTTATTTGGGTTCAAGAATTTCATTTGATTAAAAATTTTATAATAAGTTCACATTAAATAAAATTACTTAATAATTATTTTGTAAAAATCAAGCGAAAATTGTTTTGAAAGCTTGGATCAGTCCAGCAGTTAATGTAGTATAATATCCAAATGATTTTAAATCTATTTTGCGATGACTATACAGATCTTCGAACCAAATACCGATTAGAGTAAATCGAGTTAATGAATACCAGCACAACAGTAATAATAAATTATTTATTACTGTGTAAACTATTTTTAAGCTATTTATTTGAGAAAAATAGTATATAAGTAAATAACACTCGATGACAAAAATGAATTATTGCTTACTATTTCATACGAACTCTTGCTTTTTCTACGTCAGTCTCTTTTTCTTTGAGAAATATTTTTCTGGCAGCAAAATAAGTAGAATTTATATATTCGGCCCAATCTATAGGTCGAACATCGCAGTTAAATAACATCTTATCGATTCCGGTTAAGTCTTGGGATAATTGTACAAAATTATTATTAGTGAAATACCATTTCCTTCCTATGAAGCACTGCATAGCGTCAATTGTTTTATGGAATCTATTCATGATCTTTGCGACACTTCATAAATAAAGTGGTAATTGAGAAAAGTTATATATATTATAATCAGTATTATAATTAATTTTACAAAAAGGCTCAGTCTATAGAGGTGGTAAAAATGAGCCGGTGTGTATCATTGTTTTAATCAGGTATTTGAATATTAAGAAATGCTTACAATCTTTTCTGTCCAATGCATAATAACCCAAAATCACATAAATAAGCGAAACAGGTTTCGGAAAAGAATCTGATAAATTGGTAAACAATAGGTAACATCCAAAACTCATTTACGGGTTTAGCCAATGGCCTAATACTTTTCAGCATAGGATAGTTGTTGGAAATATTATATGCGATGTGTTGTATTGATCTAAAAGTAGGCGCTCCCAGACATGAAGAGTTACAGTTATATACAATAATTTCAGATTTCCTATAAGGAGAATAATGATGACTAACTTGAAGAAAAATTGTTTTAAAAATAGTTTACTTTTGTTTGGCTGCAGCCCAGGCGGCAGCGATACAAGTATTAGCCACTATGTCAACAGGTATTGGATCTGTTCTCCCGTCGAGATCTGCTCTTGCAGTCCTTCCCAGTCCTACACCAGCCATGAGAACAACACCTGAAATGCCATTAAGTGAATCGATCCAACCTATCACAGGATCACAATAAGAAGGGGACACCACTCCAGGTCTAACTATAGCTGCCTTTAATTTTGATTCTTTAACTTCAAGATTAACTAAGTTTTCGGCCAAGTTTTTAGTAAATGTGTAAGTATTAGGAAAATCTCCCAAATAGTCTTCTGCCATCATTTTTTCTTCAGTTTGTCTAAAGTCAATCAAATTAATTGATTTTTGATATTTCTAAAAAAATAATGAATACCTCGCTGTTTCTAACAATTGAATGGGATTCTGATGTGATTCATAAATTTTTTCCTCAGTCACTAATTGGAGTGGATTTGAATAAGCAGTCGATACATGAATAAAAGCGCCACAATTTTTCAAATCCTTACATAACTCTATCACTTCTTTAGTTCCGCCGACATTTGTCAGAGTCTGACCTCTATTAAAGATTTTTTATTATAAAGTTATTAAAATAAATTGAAACTCACCTGAGGTCAGCTTCAAATGTGATGTTAGCCGCAGAATGGAATACAATCGACACATCGTTAATGAGAGTATGCCTATCAGTTTCACTCAGACCTAATCCAATAATAGATGCATCGCCTTTGATGGGCACTAACTTCTTGAGAGTATTATTGTCTATATGACTGAACAAACCTCTGCTTTTAGTAATTAAATCAGTAAATCTCTCTTCAAATGTTTGATTGCGTTTATCTCTTATTAATAAATAGACATTTTTGACACTAGCGATAGAAAGCAATATTTTAAATGCAATAACTTTTCCCACTAAACCCGTCGCTCCAGTAATAAGTACTGATTTATCTTTGAAAAAGTCTCCAATTATTGATTCATTGAAAGCTTTGGGAGACATGACTCAGGAATTTAAAAATTTCTTTACTTTAAGACAAATCTACACCAGTTGTACTCTATATACAACTATAAGCTCAAATAATCTTTAGTCTTTTTGAAGCTTATATAAAATTTGAATCAGGAAAATAATTAATCAAAATGAAACACAAGGAAATCACAAAAATGCATAAATATATTTAAAGCAATGAAAGCTATTGTTTATTTCAATAATTGCACAATTTATTATTTTTTAGTGCCTTTTATGTATCAGAAAAGGCATATCTATCAAAACGTAAAATAACGTCACACTTGAAAAACATGAAATGGAATTATTTTTATAAGTTTGATTGCAAAATATCTGTGACTTATTAAAAACAGAATTTAGCTAAGATCTTAACTTATTCTTTAACATAAGTATTTTATGCTTTTTATATTACACACATATAACGCTTATATATACTTTGTATTTTATGCCATACACTTTTTTATTAAAGGTGATTAATAAAAAAAAGTGATTTCTTGAGTTGCTTTGTAATAAAATAAATCTAAAAGTAATTACTGTATTTTATTGTAGAGATAAAAAATGTCTTTATTTTTAAAATTTTTTAATATCAGTTTAAATAAAATGCATACAATGTTTAACATTTTTAAAAAATATATTCTACGGTTTTGCTGCCCATTGATTTAGATAGTTTTTCTTAGGATAACCGATAGCTCCTTTCCTTAATAATTTTTTTAATGACCCTAGCTAGTTAAGGACTGATTCAAACTTTATTCTATTTATTCTTTTCATAAGTAACATACATTTGTAATATTTGAAAGTGTGGGATAAAAATTAATATATTTTATAACTTCATTAAATACTGTTATTATTAAGAATTTCACAATTGAAAAATTAAAAAAGTCTTATATGCTGATTATGAGAAGCACTGCCGTAATCAGCTTTTTAGGTTAGGGGGGGGGGGGCTAAATCCTAATAATTATTTGTTAAAACCATGATTTATTGAATAAGACATTTTAAATAATATAATTTAACTATAACAACGATTTTTAACAATTTTAATGTCTAATTTATCTAATTTTATTGATAAATTAATTAAAATTTCAATTGAAATAAGGCAATTTGAAAACTTTTGGGGAGGCTAACCCCCTCTGGTTAAGGCTGTGATGAGAAGCAATAAAAACAAACTGGTTTGATGTTGAAAACAAAAAGCAGGTTTTCAGATGTGATGTTCTTAGACGTTCTGATATATATTTTCACTTGTTTTTATGCAAAACTTTTCCTTTCTATAACAAACTTATTTTCGTAACTAAATTTCAACACATAAATGTGCCATATAATATATTATACTGTCTAAGCATAAGAAATTAATTTGCTTTTTACCTTTTAACACTTTAGATTATTAGACGTAAATTATTCTATTAATACATTATGAATAAACTAAATGTGCAATTTATGTAACAGCTATTTTAAAATTTATAACTATTTCCATATTTACTTTAAGTTTGAGTTTCAACATCGTACGGAACAACGCAGGATATCGATTAAAGCAAAATAAAAAATAAAATTTTTGAAACTCACCTATACGGCCGACACTACATTTAAGCAGCATTTAGAATAAATCTATTATTGAAACAATTTTATTTTTAAACAATTTCCAATAGATAGAGTAACAGACTATTGTAAAAAATTTCAAATTTTGAAAATTTAAATTTAACACAATGAGTAAATTGATATTTTTTTTACAAATGAAACTATAATTAGAAAATGGAAAGCAAACACGACTTATGAATGCTAAAAATGCTTTTCAACCTTCTTATAAAATTGAATAATGAATAGAATGAATTTTTTAAAATTGCAATGCTGCATCAAAAATTCAGAGTTTTATACTTGTTTTTTAATAAGGGAAAGTAAAATTTTTAATAGTATTAACATTACTTAAATCAATGGCAGAGATAGTGCTTAGCTATTAAATGCTTTAATGTGATAAATAATTGTAAAGAAATTAAATGCTTCAGTATTGCTGCAGAGAAAAAAATAAACTAACCCTAAGCCTTCCCTCTAATAATTTTATGTTTTGGTATTAATGCTAGTATAAGCTGAACTATTATGCTCTCTTTTATGGAGCGATCTCATAGTTAAAACGTCATTAGTAAGAACTGAATTTCAGTTAATTATGTTAAGTTCGGTTTATTTCTCCCACTAGTTTATGAAAAATAATTTATTTCTTTGAGGATTGAGATAAAGCTTTAGCTTTCAACTAATCTTTAGCTATAGCTAGACATTAATGAATAGTATATCGTCTTTCATACTTTCAACCCAAATAAAGTAAGAAAATTAATTTAATTAATTTTTAGCTTTTTAAGTGTTTTTACTATTATGAAAAATGAAAAATATATAATTTTATTTTCATAATAATTATTGTTTTTAATTTTCTTGGAATTTTAACCTCAAATAATAATCTTTAATTAAAAATAAAATTCATTGGAAATATGAATTTTTAAACCGAATGATTAATTGAACGAATTGAACATATAAATGAACATTATGTTAATGTGAAAACTTGTTTAGATTAAAAATTAATATTTAGCATAAGAGGTGAGTCATACAGTAATACCCAGATTTCTAGAACATATAAAAAAATCTGATAAAAATAAATAACATTTATATTGAATATTAATGTATAGCAAGAAACAAAAATGAGAGAAATTCCCAAATCGATTAAAAGGAAAGGCAAGTCTTCGGAGAAATCTATTAAGAGAGATATGACCACATTTTATATATAAAAAATATTAAATAACTATTTATCCCTTATATTATATTAAAAGAAAAAGTTAACATTTATTGAGAACATGGCATAAAAACATATCTACGAATTATTTTTTATAAAATAAATTTGAAAGCAGAGTTTTAAGCAATGTTTATAATAAAAAATTATAAATTTATAATAAAATTTGAATTATAATTAATTATAAGACAGATTTCAAGTTTTATTTAACAATAATTCCATAAAAATTTTATATCATTAAAATTTATTATAAAAATTTTTGTTTGTTAATGTCATAGTTAAGTAAATTAATTCAGTAAACAATTTTAAGCCTAACAATTCATAAAATAAGAATTTGTTTTAAAAAGTATTATTATTGTACAAATAACTGCGGTTATCATCAAAATTATGTTATTAAAAGATAATTAACTTCCATATCTTCAGCTTATTTAATAGCTTTTAAATTAGAGTTCAATAATTGTTTACTTGACTTCAAAACTTTGAGCCTTCCATATGTCTTATACCCATCATTAAGAATAGTACTGATAAAATTCTCGACAAAAACATAAGACTATTTTCTATTTTTTATAGGAATAACTTATGAATAAAAGTAGGGTTTGAGTTAAATTTTGTAAAATTTGTTATTACAAGTTTATCGGAGAGGAAAAATTTTTAATATCTAAAATGCAAAAAGCTTTAAGTTTTATTTTTATTTCACTTTTATTTGCTTCAATATATGTTATCCAAACTAACTCTAATGCAATCAATTCATGTAAAATTGGTGGAATACAATGCTCTTCTGACGACGAATGTTGTAGTCTCTCGTGTCATATTCCTGAGGATGGACTAATTGGTGTTTGTCTTTCAAATTTGGATGAAATTAAATGTTCGGGTCATGGCGTCGACTGTACAGTTACGAATGTAACATGTTGTAATCAATGTAGGGTGAACTGGGGAGGTGCTTTCTGCACATGAAATTTCAAGTTAACATGTTCAATACCTTGATTTTATTTTAATTAAAAAAATTAAAAGTTCATCATGCAATTTTATTAAATTTTATTTATATCTTTATAATATATATTGAAAATTGAATCAATTAAGCTGTGTTCTATTTAACTAGTGCTGTGTAAAAAAATATTTTTACTTAGCATTTAATGAATTTATGTTTTTGTTTATTTATTTAATCAAATTAATCTTATTTGATTATGGATTAAAAATTACAAGCTTTATGGCTACAAAATAGTTTAGGGCTCGTTTAAGGCATCCTTAATTGTTTAAAAGTTAAATATTGTAGAGATAATGCAAAGATATATTTTTGAACACAATAACTTAAGCATTTATCGCTATCACCTTGTTACTTATCAGCTCGTAATACTGTTTCAGCAGTGCTGTAACACTGTACAGCATTAAACAATAACACGTAAGTCATGAAACATGACTCTGTTATCATGTAAAATAAATAATATTCCATTACCACTAAATCTGATAAATAGTATATATGGTGCTGATTCAGTATGACACAATGTTTATCCTGTAAAATGTTTTTTACTATATTGCTTCAAAATTATCCTGTTTCTTAAAAACTAATTAAAACTGTGTAAACTATAGTATGTGGAGATATATCAAAACTGACTTTAATTGATTATAACTTTAAAATTATAAAACTAAAAGATAAACATTTTTAATTAAATACTATATTTGTATCAATTGGTGACTGATAGGACATCACGATCGGAAGCTTTACATATTTTTACTTTAAGATTTCCCATAAAGCTTAGGCATGACTGAGGACTCATTGTTCTCAATACTATTTTTATTCCGTATAATGCCATTACTCATAATACCTCACTTCTTGACATTATAAGAAACCACTTTCAAGTATTATTTCTAAACTTGGACCACTATTTATCTTATTGTGAATACCTTTCTGTAAACTATATAAATAAAAAGTTTCAGCAGATCACTGTTGAACAGGCACATCATTTTGAGTAATGAGTATACCATTATTATAAAAATTAAATGAATATTAATAGAATTTAAGAAGTCTAACAAATCAGTTATAAGCTCGCAAATGATAGTTAACCATATTTTGATGAATGTGTATATCGATGTTACATGAATTATAATAAGATAGTTGAAGTGAATTTAAGGAAATATATTCCTCAATGATTTTAAATATCTTAAATCATTTGAGGGATGATAGGAGATAATGAATTTAAATATATTTTTTTACAAAACTTATCCTTAAAACTATGAGTAATGATAAATTTTTAAATATTAAAAATAATTATTATCAATCAAAATGAATTTACACATCGATTATTCAATAAAAATCTCATAACTAATGATTTCATTGTTCGTAAATAAAATAAATTCATCACAAAAAGGATAACACAATGACAGGAAGTCAGTGACTGTTGTAATAATTAATTTGGTCATTTTTGCTGCTTTAAGATAGTATTTGAAGGTAAGTTACGAAAAAAAACTCTAAGAACAATATCATTAGTCGGGTGGTTATTGTACTTAATAAAAGAACATAAAAATATAATATTTGTCTTAAGAGTTAGACTTAGTATTTGTTGAAACTATTTCTTCATAAAAAAAGAAAACATTTTCAATGCTTTGCTAACTTTAAAAACTTGGCTGATTTATAAATTAAGCTTTAAGTAAATATATGTTTTATCAGTCAATGAACTATTTATTATGTTTTATAAAGGTTTCGTATTTTATTTCATTGCCATTTCTCAACTTATATACCTGTAGAAGCAGTTTTTAATTAGTTTTTAATTAAAATGAATAATTATTTATAATATAAGGAGTTTGTTTCATCTTTTACAGATATTTTATTTCTCATATCTTTCGAGTTTTTGAACAATGTTTCAATAAAGTTATTACAGTTATAAATAGAATTAATGAATTAAATAATAAAAAATGAATAAACAAATTAAAAACTATAATTATATGTTTTTAATGGTTTTCAACACGTCTTGTAGAATAAATGAGTGGTGGGCAACTAGCAGTCCGTGGGCCACATGAAGCCAGCAGAATGATTTTTTGAGACACAATAATTCTTTGAGATGTATTGGAGAAATTGTAGATACTTTCGACCTTTCTTTAGAAAAATGTTTTTATAGAATTTCTGAACAAGAAATAATAGAATTTCGTTATAAAGAGTCAAATTTTATGATATTTTGTATATTTTTTATGGTCCGCCGAGAGGAACAGTATTTATTCTGACCCTTTCGACTTAATGAGTCGAATAAATAATAACTTTTATTATTTTTCACGTATAATCTTAACACTTTTGAATGCTATGGAATATAAGTTAAAAGAAAAGAAATATTATTAAAGATCGTTAATGATTGGTAGCCTTGAATTATATCATGAGTTTTTAAATTTTTGGTATCATTAAGTGAAACCAGATTGACGCAAATTTAACTCGAAATATAGTTATAAATAGATTTAATGCTTGTTTTTTAGGAAAGTTTTTGTTCATTACTAGTAATATTTCAAAGTTGATTTGTTAAGACCTTAAGGCTGTTAATCACGATTTCAGTGGATATTAGTTGTATCTGTTAGTGTCTGACAGGGATATCATTGTATTATTTTTAAAGATCAGAATTATTTAATCACATTTCTTAGAAATTCATTAAAAGCTTAAAAACAGTTTATTTTTAATATTAATTAGCAATCAAAAAGCACTTCAAATTGAAAAGTAAAGAATTATAACCACTTATGACAATCCGATGATAGTAATAATTTTTAAAACTTTTTCACATTCGAATAAATATTGAAATAAACATAAATAAACTATAATTATGTCTTTTATGGCATTAACGAGTGTTTGATTGAATAAATTATAAACATTTAAATAGATTTTCACACGCAGTGTGTTATACAATGTTAAAACATCATACAATTAAACAGTGGAATAAAAGTACAAAAACTATTTCTAAAGATTTCTTTCTTTTAATCAATACTTCTTTAGGACTTTAAAATTAAAAAATTACAATAAACTTAAGATACTATGAAAAACATTTTTTTACAGAATTTTAACTTTTAGTTAGCATTTTGCTAATAAAATATAATGAAATAAAACTTTTTGAACATATAAATACTTTCTTCATAAGAATAAAAAGTGAAACTTTTCCTAAATTTGAAGTATCTAACGCACCCATTAATTAAAGTTTATGCATGGAATCGGTAATTATACATAATTATACATCCCTGTTCTTATCCAACTCCTCTTGCGCTATGACGTAAGCGTTTTCTTGATTATTTCAATTAAATTATTAATAAAGTGAAAGTTTCCAGTAATTTAAAACATTAGTATTTAGGCTATTATTTAAGGTCACGAGAAATTTCGTATGCAATACCATTAGCGCAGTGAAAATCATTATCAAACGTTATAATCTGCAGAAATCTAAACAACATTCACGTATTGTTCTATAAAATACATTAATTTCATGTTATTAAGGAATTTTCCGTTACGTCTTAGATAACGAAAAAGAAACCGAGATTTGCCCCCAAACTAATGTGAAAACTGGTTTTTGATCTTATTTTCAGATAAACTTTTTCAGTGTTCGTAAAAGTGCTCAATTGAAAAGAACTCTCAGTTAGAAATTTAGATGTTTTTTAACTTTATATTTTAGACCAAAAATTATTTAATTTTTTTGTTTTTAATGGATCTATAAATAGAAATTTCTTACATAAAACTCATCAAAAGTTAGGCGAAAGTCAGTTAAGACTAACGCAAGACTTTTTCGTTCATTCTTATCATTATTTAAGTAAAAACATTTTCACAATGGAATTGATCATAAAGTTATCAACTGTTCCGTTATGTTTCGTTGTTTTCCTTCTGATAATTGTATTTTTAGTCATCTTATGGTTTACCATAAAAATAGTTCACCTGTTTTGGATTTATTGCATAAAATATTATTTTCTATCTAACGTGAAATGGTGTGGTGGACCAAACACATGGGCTGTGATAACTGGAGCTACTGATGGCATCGGTTTGGCTTACGCTAAGGCTATGGCTGAGAAAGGCTATAATCTTTTTCTAATGAGTAGAAGCTCTGAAAAACTTAATAAAGTTAAGAGAGTTATTGAATCCAATTATAAAAACTGTAATGAAATTAGGACCTTAGCCGTCGATTTTAGTGAAGCAGATATTTATGGTTATATTGAAGAAGAGCTAAATAAGTTGGAGGAAATTCATGTACTTATCAATAATGTTGGTATGACTTATAAATATCCAGAATTTTTCACGAGAATAGACGACTCGAAAGAGTTTATAACTGAAATAATAAATGTTAACATAAACGCTATGACACGACTTATAAGTATTATTTTACCTCAAATGGTTACAAAAAAGCGCGGAGTCATTATAAACGTCTGTTCATATTCAGCTTGTTTTCCGACACCATTACTGGCAATATATTCTGCGTCTAAAATATATGGCGACTATTTTTCACGCGCTTTGAATGCAGAATATTCTCCTAAAGGAATTATAGTTCAGAGTGTTTTACCATATTATGTCTCAACTAATATGATTCATAATCCTAAACATTCATTTATGATTCCGTCCAGTGATAAGTTTGTTAGGAGTGCACTTAAGACTGTTGGAGTTGAGTCCAGAACTTTTGGCTATTTTCCTCACACTATCGTTGCTTTCTTTCAGAATTTTCTCATTAAATTCTTGATTGGAAATGATATGAATGTTAAGTTAGCCTATCGTAAAATGAAGCGGTTTAGGGACGGATATTGTGCCAAAAGAACAAGATATTTGAATAAGTGTTTGGATAGTGTAATCTAAAATAATTTACAATTTATTTATTTTTAATAAAAAAATTGCTTTTCAAAATTGACTCACTTTATAATTAATTTCTGTAGATTTTTGATGGCCTACTAATTGAATAAAAATAACATTATTTGGATATAAAAGAAGTTGTCTATAAAATACTGGATATTTAGAGCTCGAAAATTAATCTTATTTTATTAATTTGATGAAAATTGGAAACTAAAATATATCAATGAGTTTATTTAAAAAGATTTGTCTATAACTTTAATATAATAAGTGAAAAGAAACTTTTAACTCATTTTGATTAATAGACATAATACTCATTTCTATGATTATATTGAGTGAGTCGACGGCCTCTTTGGTTTATTTAAATCTCTTTATAATCTCAAATCAGTTAAAGGTTTCTTTATCTTAAAGTTATACATGAATAGCCTTTTTCAAAAATCTCATTCATATTGTAAAATAGTGATCGAAAAATAGTACCATTACCATGGAATGGTAGTGGTAATCAGAAAACCTTAGTAAAATGGTATTGGAACGGTATTGAAATTTAAGAATTTCGTGGTAGTGGAATGGTATTAAGTTTTTATTTAATGGTATTGGAATGGTATTGGAATGGTATTGGAATGGTATTGGAATGGTATTGGATTTTTATTTAATGGTATTGGAATGGTATTGGGTTTTTATTTAGTAATATTAGAATGGTATTGGGTTTTTATTTAGTGGTATTGGAATGGTATTGGGATTTAGGAAATACTTCAAAATACCAATACTAATGGACTTTAATGTTATATATGATACATAAATGAGTTTAGAAATGTTTATTGATTATTAAAATAATGCGGAACACTTTATTTGAAGCAAAATAAATGAAACGCATCAAAAACTTATACAAAGTAGCAGTGACTCACTTTTTATATGCTGTAATACAATTCTGCATAAACAAATGAAACTCATTCAAATCTTATAGCATTGGAATGGTATGGTATTGGAATGGTATTGGTATTTATTTTCATTTTTTCAGTGGTATTGGAATGGCATTGGTATTCATTCATTATTAAGCTGTGGTAATGGAATGGTATTGGAATAGGTTTTTTGTATTTTTTCGATCACTATTGTAAAACATAATAATATAAGTTGGAAATGTAATAATTTACTAATGATTACTAATAAATATAAAAGTAAACGTCATCTAAATGAAAATAGGGTGCCATTACCCTTCACTTTATTAACACTGATGCAGCATACTTAATTTATCCATTCACTCATACTTTTATTTGCCGTTAGATCTCATCGGTACACATTAGAGCTGTGCCACCGGCCCGGTCCCGACCTCAACTCTACCGGTCGGCTACCTGCTGGCCTACTCATTGAAAAGGCCGGAAAAAAGCTGGTAAAAAATTTTATTCTTGAAAAACATGAAAAATGACTTGAAATGAACATATGAACGTACAAATAACATTTTGTCAACTTTTGAGAATAAAGACTGCAACTTTTATAAGTTAAAGCCATTGTACAATAATTGAAATTACGTTCTCATAATAGATTAGTGGCAGGAATTAAAAACATTTTAAACGCTATTTTTGAAAGACTTGGAAAAATATCACTATATTTTTGCTAAAAATAGAGTATAATTAAAAATTATAGATTTTAGTGCTATCTTTTGATGCATTATAGCTAAAGATGAGCATAGGCTAGCTTGAGCCTAGGCTAGCTCAGGCTAGCCTAGGCTCCAGGCTCGGCTCGAGGGACCC
>JAQGCH010001824.1:0-14310 GCA_034699485.1 Nanhermannia elegantula | reverse complement strand
TGGAGAAGTCATAAATTCATATATCAATACCACATATATTCAAATGTCCAACATATCAATACTATTATATTATTATCCTATCATTCTATCATTCTATCTGATCCCAAATCAATTCATTATTTCTTATGAATGTTTATTTTAATGTCAAAAACAATATCTTTTCTGTAATATTCTATTCTCAAAAATGGTTTATTTTGATGTCTTATCTGTTGTAATATTAATAGATTTGATTGAGTTTTGCCTTCAATGCAATTGTTATGTATTTCTGTATTCAATTCTTTTTTGATTTGATTTAAACCCAACATTCAAACCATTGAAAGACATTCAATTTGATTACAATATAGGTTTGTCTTAATGTTTGTCAACTTAATAATTGTTATAAATTATAGTTAAACCAAATCTTTTATCTATTTATTTGTTTATTGAGTAAAAAATGAGTTTATTTTTGAATTTAAAGTTCAAATCATTTGAGACAGTGATTGATCTGAACATTAAAAGCATTGAATTTATTACAAGAATGTCTCGAATATATTGTCTCACTTTTCATATATTGATACTATCATTGATACTAACGTTCAATTCATTTCAATGGAGTGCATAAGAGATGATATGTTTGAGCACTTATCACATCAGATCTGATCAAATATTGCAGATCCGCATCATATTTGTCTCTCATCTAATTTGATGCCATATTTCTATACTCTTTTCTTATTCCTCACTTCATATCATTGTTTATGAATTTATTCGGTTTTCATTTAATGAGTTAACAAATAAATAGAAATGCAGTTAAATCTAGACTTTATTTCCCTAAAATGTTTTCCACTTTTCCTCTGACTCTTGATTAAAATGTATAATATTTGTAATAATTGTCGGACAATAATCACAATTAAAATGCTGTCAATTGATTAGAGCCTCTTTTTTGATATTAATTAAGACCTCACACTATTAGTTAATTTCAATACAATTTATATCTTATTAAATGAAAAAAAATTCTCGTCAATGTCTAAATACTTATCACTTATTCTGCATTTATTGTTAGTTTAGGCATAAAATTAAGTTTTCCCATAAAAGCTGTAGTTCTAAGAAATTAATAGAAAATATTTTTGTATAAAAAACAGAAATCAAAGCTCTTGTTTTTGATTATCTCAAGAATTGTTGTTATCTTTGTCAAGAGTATTAACAAACTTTTATGTATCTTATATTGTTTGCCATAAATGTCATAAAAGTTTAGTGATAATAGAGATAATAGTGATAACAGTGAATCCTAAAATATGATTCATTTCCTCGGACTTAATATGAAATGGCATTGACATTACTGTTAAGGATTTGCTTTTTGCGACTTTGCTTATAACTGACTACTTTTTAAAGTGTTCACTATTTTATAGTACTTTTCATTTGATTCTACAGTATTTCTTCAATTGTAAAAAACATTCATTTCTTATTATTAGAGTTTGCTTTGGATGTGATATTTTTCAATCTAAAAGTTTGATTCTTTCTCGAAATTAAATCCTTTCTTAGTTTACTTTTCAATAGAAAGCTCTGAGTTATTCAACACATTCAACAAAACTAAATCAGATAACTGTTACTTTTCAAAATACTGTATAAGGCAAATAACCTTTTTCTATACCATTTCAATACTATTTTAATAGTATTTTAATAGTATTTCAATATCATTTCAATATCATTTTAATAGTTTCATCTCTAATTAAAAATACCTACATTTTTAGTAATTATTTTATTGAACCGCCAAATAGTTTTGTATTTTTTCAATTATGTCAGCGTTAAAGGAATTGAGTTTTTGTTTTTTATTCAATTCATTTCCCTCATCAACACTTCTTTTTTCCTTTATTTAGATTTGATATATAGTGAGTGCAAACATTGTATTTTTCAATCTCCATATTGAATAGAGACCTAAATATAAATCCCACCGAAAACGGTTGGGATGGGAATCAAAATTTTGAGTGCGGGACAGTATAGTATATATGATAGTTTTCATTACTTATATTTTTACAATGAACTCAAAATTTAAATTAAAAAATGGATGTTTTTTGTATGAAACTTAATGTTTTAATCAAAATTTTGAGCTCTATTTTCATTTTAATTGTATTACTTTCGCAGCAAATGTAGAATTTATTGCTACATAAAAATAGTGTGAAATGAACTGCAAGAATGGTGTTGTTCGGGACAAACGGGTTTTTTTGTTTATACATATCTAATATTTAGCATAATTTTAATCCGAAAACTAATATTCATTTTAGTTTTCTAATCGATTGCCGGCAATGCTTCTTATTTGACATATCTGTTCAAATTTTATTCAATATTTAAGAGTATTGAAGATTCACTTGTTTTTTCCATTGCTTATAAATAGATAAATCTTAACTTCTTATATATTTTTGTTTATTATTATTTCAAATATGAAATCATTTTTAATCTAAATTTAGATTAAAATTAATGACAAATTCTATTATAAGAAAGATATTTTTAAAGTATTTATTTGAAATTTAATTTAAATGTCTCTCATTTTTAGCTTATGAAGAGCTTCACTCATTAATATATTGCGTAAAACTATAAATAATTAAAATAAAGTCATAATTAAGTCTCACTTTTTGCTGTAAAGTTGGAAAAAGAATTTCTGTTTTACTTAATCTTTCAAAATGGGGAAAAATGCTTTCGATTCTGTTTATTATATATTGGGTTAGAATTTTTTATGTGTAGATTTTCTTCAGAGATAATTATATCCACCAAAATATATTTGATTTGACTCATAAAACGCAATTTGATTATAAAATACAATTTATTAGTTTTCTTATTTTGGTGTAGAATATAAGCCTAAATATTTTTAAGTATAGTTTATTTATTATTATCGGCCGAATAGATATAATAATTTGTGTTCGTATCAAATATTGTTTTCTCATATCTTCTCAGCAATGCTTTTATGTTTTCATTTGATTGTTATCTTAATCAGTGCTCAAGTCATGAAATGTGAATAATGTTATGTCTGGTCTTCTGTTTTATAATTATGATTACATTACAAGTCTTTACATCTCTCTATAGTACAGTACTATAGATATAGAAGTTTGTAATTTTTCTTCTTATAATAATAATGATAATAATTAAAGGTTAGTATCAAATGAGAAAATAATTTTTTTGATAAGTTTGTGAGTAATACAAGTTTTCAATATTTTTGAATCCTTTGATTGACTTAAGACAAACAGGAAACTATAACAAAATTAATTTTTTTTCTAAAAAGTGGTGTCACAACTTCTTAATTTATTTGCACTTAAGTTATTGGTGATTTGCATCTTTTTTATATCATTTATCTCATAATCTGTTGGGCATTACATTATTGATATCTTATATAAGTTATAATTAAGATCCGGATTTTTGCATATTTGCATACAATTTGCATATCGTGCATATTTCGTACATTTTTCTGAAAAATAAGATTTTCTATTGAGAATTAAGGTTGTTGCTAAAAATTCCTAGAAATGATAATACAAAGTTTGATTTACGAGCTTTCTTCTCCAACTCCTGTTATAAGATTGCCAAAGTTGGCATTAATTTGGAACAGAGAGATATTTCTTGTTTAAAATATGCCCCAAATTAACTTATGTGACACAGAGAGAAGTTTTTCCTTTATAAACCTCTATTAGCTTAACGAGAAGCTATTAAATTTGACAATCTTAAGATGAATTTAATAATTACTTAAATATTGTTAATAATTATCCAATTTTTCTTGTCTTTTTACTTTATTTGCTAATAAAATAATACTGACGGCATATTCGTGCATATTTTGGTCAATTTTCACTTGCATATTTCAGCTAAATTTTGTGCATATTTGTCCGGATCCTAGTTATAAGATATAAATAAATAGAATATTCGTTATTTTATACTCTATATACAGACTAGTATAGCGTAATGTCAAACTGTGTAGCGTTTAATTTTCAATAGAAGTTGTATTTTGTATATTTATTATAGAAAGTCAAAGGCATAAAAGTGTAAACGTATCTGTTTATAACATGATTTAAAGTTAATCTATTTATGCAGTAATTTTTTTAACTTATTGTTTAATACCTATATGTTGTTTGAATAATGGTGAAGTGTGCCTTTCATGTGTGATAAACACACCACTACTTTGAAATGAATGTAGACATTGCTTCACAAGTTAAAGCATTTATTTGTTCACTCAAAATAACAATAATTATAATAAGCACATATTGAGAGAGAGAGAGAAGTGCTCGCTGTGAAAGCAGAGCAGAGACTGAAAACTGAATGCAAAATACATAGGTTTTTATACTTAATTGAATTAGTACTGTAACGTACAGGTAATAGCTATTAGTAATAGTTAATGTATCGGATGATGTGTTAGTTCAGGCTTTGACTGAAGGGTGACTTTGTCATTTATGGAAGTTGATGAAAGTTCACTTCAATGGCAATAAAATTACTTGAATTTTGTAATTTTTTGGATGTATTTTGAACTAAATTTAATGCCATTAATATCGTTCAGATCTTCTGATTCCTTAGACTGACAAATAAAAAACGGACACCAGTTGACTGCACTCCAGAGGTGCTCAAGAGGGGTATTTTGGGCACCCCTGTCATCTTCGAGCTTGAGCACCCCTACCTCTACTGCAATCTATTAAAAATATGTGACCACATAATTGAAACATTTTTTCAAATAATATTTATGGTTAATATTAAACAGATATTAAAGAATGAATGTTAGCTTACTTTTTATTAACATAAATCATTATCTCTGGGAAATGGTTTTCATCTAAAAAGCATATCAATGATATCATACTCAATATTTAAATTTTGCTATTCTTTGATTTGAGTGCAAATAGAGTCGAAAATTCAATTTCAGTTCAATAATCTAATCAAAAATGTATGATAGAAAAGATGGTTTCACTTTTTAGATGCTTTTCCATTAATTCATTTTACATTCAAGTTTATACTTTTCCCAGAATCTCATAATAATTTTATTGATTTGTTCTTTTTTCAGTCTTCAAATTTTTTTATTTACAATTTTTCCAATTTGTAAAACTGTCGAGATTTTAATGAAAGACTTGATAAAAAGGCTTCTCTTTTATATTTTCAATATTATTATCAGTTGTCAAACCTCTTCAACAATGATAGTACAGCAGAGCATTCCGTTGTAATAGTTATTAATACTTTAAATACTAGTGCTTTTTAAGTTAACTTTAAAGTATTTCGAGTTAAAGTTAAAGTTAACCATAACTTGAACTATAATAAAAATAAAATAATTTTATAATTTAACCTTAATTTACTTTAATTTGAGTTAAAGTACTGAACTTTAACAATAACTTTAATTAATATTTTTTGGTAAATTTTTATACTTTAAACTTTAACTTTAAAGAAACAATAACTTTAATTATTAAAGTTAAAGTTTTCAACATTGACACCCACATTCTTTAAGATTATATTTGTTATTTCAAAGAAAAGGATAAAAAGATTAACAGATCAGGTCAATGCACAGATCAAAAATTGCAACATTTGACATCTGGATAAACAGAATAATAATTAATAAGTTTCTGTTTTTTCAAAATATGCATATGTGATGTTCATATTATTTTTGCAACTCAGGCTTCAGGGAGAGTTTTCAGCATTTCAGGCGAATGTCAAATGTATTTCTCTTAATCCGATAAAATTAAAAAGAGAATTAATGTTTATTTACAATAATTCACTTTTAGGTCTTTAAAATTTGTTTTTGTTAATTTATTCCAAACTTTACTGTAAACTTTAACTTTAATTATTTAATTTGTTATCATAAACTTTAACTCCAATTAAGTTTTGGAGTCCAATTAACTCTAATTATATGACTCAAATAAACTTTAATTGGAGTTAAGGTTGAAACTTAAAAAGCACTAATTAATACTTCAAAAAAATCAAAGTTAGTGTAAAACTTAATTCAAGGCTTTGATTAACGTTTATTACTCTTTCATTAGCTCTAAATAAATGAAAAAAGCGATAGATTTATCTGTTTCTAAGTTTATATAAGTTTGATTCAAACTTAATATCCGTATCGATACATTACAATAATTTATTTGTATTTAATCATTCAATTATATGAATTGCTTGGTTTATATCAATTATAAGTTGTTATTATATCGGTAGCGATGTTGTGGTAGTAAAGCGAACAGTGGTTGCATTTCATTCTGGAAAATTATACGTACATTTATCTTCCCTTTCCATCCAATGCTTGAGCATTTGGCCAACACCTCTCCCCTTTCACAGATTACATACTATGTGAACCTTCCCTAAGACCTGTTTTACCAATTGATGTCTTGAAGCACATCAAACTTGTCGCCAATTATTTTTAATAAATTGTTGCAAACATTAATACAGTTTTTTAAATTGATTGAATTGAACTCAATTATTGTTTATAAATATTTCTCAAAAGAGTTGTTGAGGTTTTCTTTATATTGTTAGAAAACTACTAAAAATAATTAGTTTTCACGTATTTGGCCCAACGCTTGACAGACTTTAGGATCAATTTTTAGTTTATTAAATGAACTATATTATAGTTAGCATTCAAATAAATTGATAACTACTGTATATTATGCAGTGAATTGATTCGCCTTTAAGTATAAACGAGCTGGCATTCAATCTTTAATTAGTTGTTTCGTATCACATCTTTAGTAATAATTTGATGCCTGAATACAATTATTAAACGTATACTTATAATTACTAATGTTTTCTCTTGTGTCTCAACTCAACTCAACTCAAATTAACTGAAAATGTAATGAAAACCCTTCTGGATATATAAGCTTACGATAAAACCATTTTAAAAAAATCTATGATTAACTTACACTAAAATGAAGGCAAAAAATGAGAGTTTGATTAAATAAATATTAGTTTTCTAAAGTTTATTTAAAAGATTAGATATATTAGAGATATTACAGTTAGTTTGTAGTAAAATAAGTTCTGCTTTCAGTAATAAATAAAGTAATTTTTAAATATGATAAAAGTGATCATTAATATTAACCATTAGATAATTAACGTTAAAAAACGTTTTCATCAGTCAACTCCCTAATGAGAGGAGAAATGACTGAAGCCCATGTTGAAAACCAGTGAGATTTTTACAGGGATAACCCCGTGTCAGCGTAGGCGAACGCTGAGGGCCATAGGGTTGTTTAATCAATGATATGTGGCCGGCAGATAGCAATCATAGAAAGCATCTCCAAGGGATTGAACTCACAACCCTTCGATCAAGTGTCCGATGGCTCTGAGTTTGGCCCTGACTGACTCCACTTTTAAATAATTAATCAATTATTAATTATTTGCACATGTTCTGCGATTTTTCGACAAATTATTCTCAGATTTTATAAATACAGTGTAAGCTCAATGTAAAGCCACTATTAAGAGTTGTTTTTACAATCATTTCAAAATATTGAGATCATTTCTGTTTTATCATAAAACTTTATGTCATTTTTCATAATGTATTGTACATTGTTTTTATGGTTATGACCATGAATCGCATTTTTAAGGTCAAAATTTTCCCGATTAGGGTATTAGGGCCAAAATGAGGGCAAATTAGAGTCAGCATTAGGGTCAAGTTTTTTGAAAAATTCAATTATATTACACGCATTTGAGTTTCAAAAAATGAGTTGATTCAAACAATTTATACATTTTTGATGCAATCTATCATAGTTTAAGCGAATTGCTGCATATATTTTAATATAAGATGAAATATATAATATTTGGTCAAGGCTCGCCACTGAGCCTGAAAACCTCGAGCCTTGCTCATCGGTACCCATCAGTGATCAAAGATCTGTAATTAACTGTATTCTTTAAATACTTGTAGAAAGCTTTAGATCTTCCGAAAAACTGTCAATTTTATGAATTATTGTGCTGGTTCTCACCCATTTTAGAGTTTTTACCTTCAGAAAAATCTTTTCTATGTTCGTCACTGTGTGCGCATACCTTTGAGAAATATTACGGAAATTTGTTTTATAAACAAGTGAATTATAAAATATCATTCAGCCTAAGGTCTATTGCGACTATTTTTTGAGTTAAAATGATTTGGTTAACTGTTTTATATATAAGTTTTCATAACTAATTCTATTATTTTGAATATCATTTACGATGCACTGGAAAATAATTTCTTAAGAAAAATGCATTGATATTAAAATTTTGAAAATAGGTATATAATGATATGAAATACCTTAAAATTGTAAATTTACAAAACTAGAAATGCTTTTGCGTTTTGTAAAGCTGGACATTGATTGCATTGTTTTATTGCTTCAAAATGAGTACACATTTATTTGTATTGCAAAATACAGATATATTTATAAGTGTACAATTGGATTATATCTAAATAACTGATATATCTTTAACATTTTTGTTGCATAAGTTCTATAACAAGATCATTATTGGCATTCGCTTTGCTTATTATGTTAGTGAAGTATTTCCAGAGAATCAATTCAGTCAATAATAGCTGAATTGCACTATTGATAACTTACTCTCTTTGCTTGTCTTCAGCATAATATATCAATACTATAGTAGTTGTGGTTTTGATTGTGTTGGTTGTGTTGTCTCTCTTTCTCTTTTGTTACTGTTAGATACGAGACTCGATTTATCAAATGAATAATTGTTAGTCAATTGTTATAATAAAGTTAAGGCTATTGTCAAAACAGTTAATTGCATAGAATTAAAAGATCGAATCATCTTTTAGTCTAAATCTATTTTCTTGATCATAATTCTCTTTATTAAACTTTCTTTCGTCTAATTTTTCAGCTGACTCTATATTATATGTTTTGTTATATAAGTTATCAATTCTTATTTCATAGTTTTGTGTCTCATTCATTTAGTGTTTTTCTGTTCAATAGCACTCACAATTGGCTATATTTGTTACAATTCATTATAGTTTTCATTATATGATAGAAATTTTATTGTTTCATACAATCAAATAATGGGATATTTTTACTATTTATTATAGTGTATAATGTATAGAATTTTGGGGTTTCCCGCACTGTAGGAAAAAATGACCGGTACGTCCGCCAGCGCCCGTGGCCCGCCTGTAACGCCAAATTATGCCCAATAAAAACAATAATTATTTCAAAAATTTAATGACTTTGAGACAAAACATCACAAATTCGTCTTCAATTTATATAAAATGCTTCAGTCATACATTACACAGACAAATAATGTTTTTTGAAGGATTCTTTTACAAATTCTCGAAATTTCGAGTGGGAGAAAAAAATTCATTGGGTTTCTGAGTAAACTTTTGTGAAAATTCACTTTTCGCGCTAAAATATATTTAAACTAAGAAATAGACACCGATCAGGTAATAACAATCAAAATGAGCTCATATTAATGTCCCGAAAATCCGAATTTTCGCAATTTTTGGCTTATGCTTCGAATTTTTTAACTAAGAAAGAACATTGTTCTGGATTTTTCCTGTGTTTTTTGAAGAATTTCTGAATATAGTGCCCCAAAAATCAAAAGACGAAAAACTAACATTAGATTTTTTTAAAAATTTTAATGAAAAATTAGAAAAATGAATTTTGTATACCCGCTAAAATTCATTAGAATTTAAATTATTTTAAATGTGAAAAATCCATGCTGAAACCCTCCTGGTTATGGGTGAACTTGACCATCCCTGCCCTTACAGGTAAGTATAATTTATCAGTATGGGAAGGATGTTGAGGTGCTTAACAATTTTTTATTATAAATGCTATCTTGTCTAAGATTTAAGATATGCACTAATGGCATAAAAAGCATTTTGGCAGATTTTATATTCACTTAAAATCACCTATTTTAGTGGTTAGCGACTATTTTTAGTTTAAATAATTATTTTTTGCTTAAATAACTATTTTGTCATTTTTAGTAAATGTTTTATAAAAACTTCGAGTTTCAGTTATAATTGTTTTTAAATTGGTGCCAAAAAAATTAAAATATATTTTGTCTCTAAAGATTATTTTACACAAAAGCTGTCTTAGAAAACTTATGTATTTTAAACACCCCTCGATTTTCTGAATTTCCGAAAATTTTTGGATTCAAGGGTCTAAAAACACTGTTTTTCGGTATTTTTGCTATAAAATAAATACCTTTTTAAAGCAACTATATGTCAATTTTTAGTCACCTTTTTCGGTACCTAAAACACACAAATAAACACCTAAAAGTGATTGTTCCTCATTATCAGACAATATGACTATAATAGTCTAATATTACATAATATTACAAAAACTTTAAGCAACCATTGAATTCTAGGCAAAGATTAAATCTGTGAACAATCTGTGAATTTGATTTGATTGCAATATTCTTAATGAATAATTTTATAAAATTATTTATTGAGTTATAATAAGATTGTAATGAATTTTAGAAAACAACTTTTCAGCCCTTAATTCAAATAAAAGTATTAAAAAGTGACAGAAAGTAAATGTCAACTATTCTATTGTGGATTATTTTTATTATTATTTTCATTGGTATATAACTTATGAAACGTTAGTTTTATTCCATTATACACTGAATTGCTCTTTTAGTGAAAGGTTGAGTTCTGTTCTTTGAGACGAGAATGCATTGTGTGCAGCACTGGTTCGTTAATATGATTGTATTAAAGATCCTATTTTTCCCTCTATTTTATTACGACATTGAGTTTTTTGTTTGTATTATGTGTTGAGTTGAACAACAATTCTATATGTGATTAAAGTTTATTTTCTCTGTTTTCTGTTACAGGAGGCGCAGACAGTAACAAAGGGAAAAGCAAAAAATGGAAGAAGATTTTGCAGTTTCCGCACATCACTCAATGCATAGACATTAAAGAAAAATTAGGTGACAATCATTTTATTTACAATTAGAACTTATCAATAACTACAGTATTCATACTTTATTTGACTTTCAAATTCATTTTAATTTTATTTTCAATTATTATTAATACAAATTTAGTCTATTAGTGAAGTCTATAAACATGCATTTTATTTGCAGAAATTGTATTTAATCCCTAAAACCTGCTCACCTGCAGCACTACATTCGCATGTCTTATCGTTACAGTTGTGCTCTGCAGGAAAGAACTTTTATCAATCATTTTCTGTTACTTAACATAAATGATACATATAGTGTGTTTTGATTTCGGTCATTTCAAAAATAGATATCGGACATCAATTTCGGTTAACAAAATTTATTTCACATATTAGTTCAAAATCGGAGATCATATTCGGTTACAAAAAACTCTTCGGTTTTCTGAGACCATTTTTTTTAACAAAAACGTTTTTTTGCCATAATTTGTGCTAAATCTTTGAGGACATTATTTTAAAAAATAATACGATAAATAATTATTTGAAACTTGAAAATAATAATAGTGGAACAACGTATATTTTTTTATTTTCTAAAAATGATGGCTGTGTGTACCTGTACAGTGTAATTTACACCATTGACACATTACTAGTAGTTTACTACTCAGTTCCTCTGCAAAATAAATTTTATTTTTGTTAAATTCGGTAAACTATGATATCTGACAAAAGAACACCTTTTTTTATTTGACGGTCATATTCGGTAAAATTCTTTTACTAACCGGAATCGAAACACATTAATTATACAGCACTTGATGTCAATTTCTTATATACTCTAATACTACTTATTTCCAATTTAAGTGTGTTCTTGAGCTAATCTTTTTACCAGAGTTTCTAATACATGAGATAATGCTTTAAGAAATTTTTTTAGTAAGTTTTTCATTTATTTGATTAATAATTATTTAAGCAATTTTAACAGGATTTGAGTTCTGAAAGTCAATTCAATTCAATTCATTGAACCTGTTCTTTATAAGAAAAACTGCTTTTAATGTATTGAAATAATGTTGAAAAGAAATGAAGCCCAGCTGAGGCTCAAATCTCACGCTTTCCAATAACATGTCGGATTTCATAATCACCAAACCATTGAATTAAGATTATTGTTATATAACATTCATTTCCGAATGTATTGATATATTAACTATATTCAAGAGTATTTAGTTATCAAAGACTGTTTAATCATAAGATATATTGTATTCATCCTTTGTTTATGAATTTCTGTCAATACTCTACCACTCGATTATCCTAATTTTGTATAATCTTAATTTCGATTATTTTCGTTTTGTAATTCCATAAGTAAATGAATATTAGTATTAGTACCATATTATTGTTTTAATTGTTCTTTAAATGTGTTTTATTCCTATATATACTATAGGAAAGCGTTAGATCTTTAGTAAACTTATCGTTAACCTTAAGGAAAAATAAAGTTTGAAGAATGAGTTCAACAAACTTGACTTAATGTAATGTAATGTATCGATTCATTCGTTTCAATTGAATATTGACTTTATTTTATGAACCATTCTATTAAATTATAGAATTAAATACCGGTATATTTGAAAACTTATATACTGTGCATATGATTTTTGAAATTTTCATTAAAGTTTTTTCATTAATAAGAGACTCAATTTTATTATTTTTATATTTTTGACTTAGATTTAAAGGAAATTTTTAAATAATTTCATGTTTTATTTTAAATAATTTTCATAATTTTAAGTATTTTTAAAAAATATAAATATATTCTATTTATTTTATCTACAAATTAATATAAAGACATTATAATATAATAACGTGTCTGCCCAAAAATGACAATTTTATTTATAAATTAATATTTTTTAAATTACAAATTGAAATTTAATGAAATTCTAAAGATTAGTTCAGTATTTATAAAGGAAAAAATGGAAGAAGAAAAATTGCAGATCGGACACTCCGATCGGCCGCAATTCGGGTTTTAGTAATATGACCTCTCTTATGGCTCTGGCAGTATCTTTTGGCAATTGATACATAGATATAGGTCTAAACTATTATTTTTTGACCAATTCTTCAGTATTTGAAAAAATTGAATATTTTTCTAAACTTTTGGCTTAAGATTTGACCAAAAATTTCAATGGGTATCAATTGGAGAATATTTTCAAGTTTCAGTTTTTTTATCAATTTGGGTTAGTAAGGAAGTAAATGTTTAGCAACCGATGAATTTTGCAAAAATTTATAGAATTTTTGAACCGGAAGGCCTAGATCAACAATTTTGGCACCGTTATAATCGACTCATCGAGTACTATCAAATTCGCCTATCATGGAAATTTTTGGAAGCTCCGCTCACTCAGTAAGGTGAATCATGTGCGTGGGCGTATCTCGAACGAGTGGGCGTGGCTCAAAAAAATTTTCATTTTTCGATTTCTTTTCATCAGTACAATCGTTCTAATCCATCAGAAGATTTTTATAGGCTGGATCTCTCAAACTAACAGAAATACCAGAGGCATAAGAGAGGTCATATTACTAAAACCAGTATTGCAGCCGATCGGAGTATCCGATCTGCAATTTTTCTTCTTCGATTTTTTCCTTTATAAATACTGAACTAATCTTTAAAATTTCATTAAATTTCAATTTGTAATTGAAAAGATATTAATTTATAAGTAAAATTGTCATTTTTGGGCACACACGTTATTACATATGCATACTTTTCTCAATTAATACTACAATATACTGAATTATTGTAAGTTTGAGGCTATTTGTTTAGATCTGGTTTTGATTCTGCAGGATATCGATTCTTCTCAAAAAGAAGAGAACATACAATGTTTTAGTGTTGATTCAAAACTTATATATTTGTTTTAATGAAATGCTTTAATAGTAGTTTTTTCTATAAATTAAATTACTTATAGTGTGAACGCGAAAATCAATATAATCATCAGTTTCTTAGTTTATTGCAACAGTATTTGCTTTATTTCCGATTTTGAACGTGATTCACGTTATTCTCATTGATTTATTCAATTTAATGAATACAACAATTCTGTATAATATTAAAATAAAAACACAGCACCACTTAATTGAGTAAAAAGACATTATTTGAAGAGTTTCTAATATAAACCAAAATAATACTCATTGACTGTGACCACAGTTTTTTAAGTAAATCTATAATATATTACAGATATCAGCTATAATTATATAGTAGAACAACAACCTATTGGTAGTAAACTATTTCGAAACTTTTGCGAAACCAAACCTCAATACTGCAAATGCAACAATTTTTTGGATGCATTAGTGAGTATGCGATAAGAAGTGTTAATCAATTAATAATAATTATTGTTGTAATTATTGTGATTTGAATTGGAACCAATAGGAGAGCTATGAATTACAGCTGGACGAAGACCGCCCGAGTGCCGCGAATAAAATTATTGACAATTACTTGACCAAAAAGAGCTCAGACTTTGTTGATGTTATTGATGAAGATTTAATAATTAAATGTAAAAACAATTTGCATATAAACAGCAAAGACTTGTTTGCCGTG
>JAQGCH010001823.1:0-14314 GCA_034699485.1 Nanhermannia elegantula | reverse complement strand
GACATAAGGCCACTTATAGTTGATTCATCTCATGTCGTGTCTGAACCAGTCTCTTGTTAGTAATGAGGCTCAAGAGCTCGTTATTCTGGAATTCAACTTATGCTTCGCTTAGATTTCAAAACAACTTAAACCGCATTTAAGTTTTTTGAGTGTTAAGAAAGTTCAAAAACTTTTATTGAAAAAGTTGTGAAAATAATTTCTGTAACTGAGAAAATAATTAAATCTAATAATTTTCTTCTAAAACCGTTTTTGCCAATTGTTTGAATTTAGTTTTGAAAAATCATTTTCAAAATTGATTCGACAACACATTCAGTCAAAATAACTTATCTTTATTATTAAGATAAATGCTGTCAATCTGTTTACTGTTTTTTCAAAATAGTTATAAATATTTTTTTATATCACAGGGTTATATAGGTATAAGAGTTATATTTAAGTGACATATTATTTCTGTAACAGACCCGCCACTAATAATTATAAAATTATTATTGAAACGTTTGATATTGAGACTAGACATGAGCCAAATGAATACAAGTCCCTTATAATGTAAAGCAGATGGACCCAGACTCATATTTGTCTTATGTGGGTGGTATACATGGTATATATCACCCTAAAAATCTTGAATCCTGTGCTTTTAGACTCCCCGTTGCTTTTTAACCCAAATTAGCCTAATATCCAGTATAACCCACACGAGTGTCAAAATTTTGGATACCTTTACCCCCTTTACCCATCTCTGATATAGAGTAGAATAAAAAGCTGAATACATTATTTTTGAAGGCATTGATTATCTCAAAATTGATTGTAATATATCTTTAGACCTATGAATCCTCGCAAAAGTTTGATTTCTCAGTTAAGTGTACAGAAGTGTAATAATAGTAAATATTGATCTCAAATATTGAAACTTTTTACTAACACTTAAAGAACACTATCTATGCATGAATTAAGTCTAATCAAAAACAAATACTCAACAGATTTATTTGAATGTGATTTGAATGAGATTTGAATGACTGAACTTTAAAGGGTTTGAAGCATTCATTTGATATACGTATACGTATATACGATATTCATTAAGGTATACGTACTTTTATCATAAATAATCACTTATCAGTATTTATGATATTTATATACGACTTAATGTTCAATTTTTTATTTATTATGAAAATGACATTTCTATGAATAAACAGTTTCAATGCCAAACACTAATAAATAACATAATATTTGTTCCCTTTCTGTCCTTATCCGTACGCATCACTCGACTTGAGCTCTCACTTGTGGTCAACTGTACTGCAAAACCAATACAACTAAATTGCAAAATAATTGTAAGCTATGTTGAGGTCATACACGTGTATGACTTCACTACACTATCTTTACTATACTGTAAGATACTCTGTTCATATCTCTAAATCAAAAGGTGACAGAAGTGTGAGCTCAGCCTTCAGTTGTCATAAATAGGATTCAGACACAAAACAAACTCAACTGAAAGTAAGTTCAGTGTAAACCCAACTCACGATTCATTGAGCGCTTGTTTTGAGCTTTTGTTCACCGAATGTTATGTAAAAGAGAGTCACCCCTCGAGAGGCAGTGGTGTTGAACCGTTCCGTAAGAACTTGTGTTCTCTTCTGATTCGATCATTGGTTCAACAGTTTTGACAAAAGTCTCGATATATTCATATATGAGTCACGTATTATTCAAAGCGCTATTGCATTGCATTCCTTAGTCTGAGACTCAGTACAACTCTCTCTCGCATAACACTAAAGACTATCCGACTCTTAAGGTGTGGCACTTCTGGCACTTCTTATTATTGGCGCGTTTTCCACAACACTTAACAATACATTCGCTTATTATTAATTTGTTTTATAAAACTTTTTTCGGATTCAAAACCATTTCAATACACTTTTTGGTGAGTTTTTGTTTTAAAACTTTTATTATTTTTATGGTTTTTAACAGACTTTTAAAAAGTTTAGTTAATATTGAACTGAAGTTCAATTGTAATAAAAGTATCGCAAAACAGCTTTTATTTTGTTTGTCTCTAATATTTTACAATTTTGTTTGTCTTTAATTAAGACAAAGTTTGGTAATAAAAGCAATTGTTTTAAAATAAGTCAAAGGTATTAAAAGTTCATATGATTTGAGTGGGAGTTAAGACTCGTTTAAAACTAATTTTGTTGATTAGACTGCGCTTTAAATAATTTGATGCGACACATGATTTATAAGTTTTGGGCGTTTTTCTCGTTCAATGACTTAAATAATAGTTATATTTATATATGTATTGAGATTACAATTCAGGTCTAAAACAGTTTTTTTATTATTTTTATTTCGTTTAAACATTTAAATAACGATTGCATTGAATAACGAAAACTAATTGAAAGCATTGAAAGCTGTGATAAGTTTAGAGATAAAAACTCGTGTTTTCGTTAAAATATCTGAAACAGTGGTAAATATTGTTTTGTCGTTTATCTAAACGTCTATTCAATTGTATTTTATTATACGTTAAGTAATAGTGATTTGTGATAACAGGTATTTGTCATTAATCTCTAATCTCTGGCACTGTCTGTCAGTCCATATTTGGATCTTTTATTACTTGATTCTTATAATTTGTTAAAACAGTTTTAAAACTCATTTAAACTTATGTCCCAATTGACCAAAACTGCAGTCATTTGTAAACATTTAGTTCAACAAAAGTTTATTTTAAAACTAAAGTGGAATTAAAAGTAAAGAAAAGCTTTTTTCGTGTTTCAAAACTTTGCAAACTTTTTGAGTTGTATTCAATTTTTGTTCTGTGAGGTATTCATAGAATTGTCGGTTATTTTTATTTGTAATTAGTTTTCGATAACTATTTAGTTAATGAATAGATGTTTAAAGTATGTCAACAGTCAGTCAATATGTTTATACATTTTTAATGTTTTAATTAAGTTATTATCAGTTATAATAATATAGAACTTAAATAACTATAAAGTTATTCATTACTCAAAATTTGATACATTTTTATGACTGTTATTAAACTCATTAAAATAGTTATTAAAGTAGAGCTTCTGTTACATCAAATGTTTTATATAAAAGACTATTAACTAATGAATGGGTTCAACAGATAATCGCCGGAAAAATAATTCTTTGTTTAAACTTTTTTACAATAGTCAGAAAATGATAGAAAAGATTTTTTTTGAAGGCTATCGATGTCATTAAAGACTCTTTTTTTTAATGATGTGTTCCGTTTCCCCGAATTTGTTTTTGGTCGAAATGGTTTCCCAGCATTTGAACCGATTTCCATAAGAAGGGCCTATGAGTATAGCACGTTGTATATACTGATAGGCCCTTCTTATGGAAATCGGTTCATTTGATTGCAATCTGTTTTGCGTTATCATAAAAAAATGTAATTCACATTACAATTATTGTGGTTTATAGTGAATCCCGCTTTTAATGAACCATTTCTGTGAACCAGAAACTTATGTTTTCAAACAAATGCCAATTATAGCTCACTATAAAAGTGAAAGACTAAACAATCAAATGTTATTTAACAGTTAAATAGTTTTATAGTTTATTAGTTTTATGATAAGAAATATTTTAAGAAAATGAAAAATTGGTTGAAATGCTGGGTAACCAAAGTTGGGGGAAACGAAACACCGGAAAGACACCGAAAATGTGATCTCACGTTTGCGTTATTTATTACACTTTGAAGTTATTGTAAATGTTATACCGCTATAACATCTGCATCTCTTTTATGCTCTACTCTTGACTCACAATTGGTTTTCCATCTGTTGTTACACTCTTTATGAGATCTGCTTTTATTTGCCATTAAAGGGTTTATTAATCATCATAAAGCAGGTGTTCTTATAATTTCGTTTACTAATAGTCATTATTTCCGTTTCATTATTCATTTGAACGCAGCTCTGATAATGTCGTCTCCAACTAAAGAAGAATTACCCAAAATTTGTGATCCACTCAAGACTGAGTTGGAAGCAAAACATAACCTCAAACATACCGATACTCAGGAGAAACTGATTCTTCCTTCAAAAGAAGGTAAATAAAAATCAATTACTTTTTTGTAATGTTAGACTAGAATTGTATGTAAAGTTTTCAGTCGCTATGTATTAAGTTTTTCTTATTCTAAATTATTTGAGATTCAGATTTTATAAATATGTTTAAAACTGCACTCAAAATGATGATTGATTTGAGAGAATTGATGTTTAATGCTATGAAATACTATTTTAGAGATACAGCAAGAGAAAGGACATCAAGAATTACTGAAAGGCATCGAATCGTTCGACTCCGAGAATCTGAATCACGCGGATACTCAAGAGAAGAATCCGTTGCCGACGAAGGAAGTGATCGAACAAGAAAAGAAATCTTCCGTTTAATTGAAATATTATTCCATTTCTTATTATTATTATATTTTATATAAGTTAAATAACTCCTAATTACACTATATTTGTACTTGCGATTAATATTTGGCCAAATTTGATCGAAATTCCAATTTTTATTTAATTTTTTAAAATTATTAAAACAAGAATTTATATGTATTAACAATTTATTATAACTTATATAATAAAAAACTTTTTTGTTCCTCAATGACATTGACTATCGTCGCGTTCACTGAAGCGTTGATTTTTAGAGTGAAAAAAAAATTCTTTTAATATGAGGTCATTATTATGTATTCTCCACACGTTTTACTCGTTTTAATTACTTATTTCCTTTGCTGCCGAAAATTCTTTTTCAAAAGTTCAAAAATGAAATAAAAAACAAAATTTAATGCTTAGAAGAGAACTAAAAATATTAGAATTTATTTAGTTTTTTATATTAATTTATATAATAATTAATAATATTTACAAATAAAAGTCTAAAAGATTGAGTATTTTTTTCATTTAAAGAAAGAATAAGATAAAAGAGAGAATAGATTTCACTTTTTTGTTGCATTATTTGTGGCAATACTTGCAGAGGTTGTCGTGCTTTCAAGATATAATTCATTATTTCTATTGTAGTGATTTTCCGATGAATTGCAGTCAACGGTGTTAATGAACCGACACGTGAACGTCGTTTGGTCGAAGAGAGTATAGTTGGGACACAAGAAGTCATACCTCTGGTGTCCGGTCGCGCAGTGATGATAGACTTGACATTTGAGCTCAATGTTGGCGTAATAGCCGTCATGTCTTCCTTTGCAGTTGAAATCATTTTCGGGAATTGATATATAAAACGGATATTCTGTCAGATCAGAGCCTTTTAGTTCGTACGGGAAGTTGGGGTCAACATTATAGTCAATGATTCGTCCGTCGGGTCTCTCCTTATAATTAGGCGACAGAGTAGTTGTTGTAGTGGTTGTGGTCGTTGTTGGCTCTGTAGGTGGTCTTCGCCAACGTCTTCTGCCTCTTCTTCGCTTCGGAGGCCTTGTAGTGGTAGTGGTGGTCGTTGTGGTCGTTATGTGATAATCAACATCAGAATAATCATCGTAATCGTCTTCATATTCTTTAACAATAAAATTAAATCAATTGCTTTTTGAACATAAAAGAGTTTTTACGTTTTAGTGAAGAGTTTTTTATATAAATACATATTAATTGACTTTAGACTCAAATTTTGAACGATTAAAAAGTAATTTTAAAATTAATGTTTGTGTTTGTTTACCATAATAATCATCAACTGGTGGTTGAGTTGTAGTACTTGTTGTAGTTGTAGTTGTTCTGCCGTTCGCTCTGAAGCGCTTTCTCTGCCTTTGATTTCCATTCATAGCGGGAACAGAGACGGGACGGATCTTATAGGTATTGACTGTTGACTGCGATTCTGTGGACAATTCATGCGATTCATGATCTGCTACGACGTGTTTGTCTACGACGTGTTCGTCTAATAAATGGTCAGAATTTCGAACCGAATCCTTAATAGGGTTAATAGGATATGGAAATGAAGTCAATGAAGTCCTTCATAGAAAACAACACAAAAAACTTTTTATAAAACTATTTTTTATCAGACAATAAGGCTTTTGATCATTAGAAATACCGCGGACTCAAAGCTAAAGAACTGTTTTTCAAGCGGAAAATCATTCGATTCGACGACATCTGAACTCTCATTGAATCGAAACATTGCGGACAATCACGAGTTCCTTCGGTTAGTATTGAAATTATAATGAGAACTATGGAGAAGAATAAAAGATAATTGAAGTGAACAATTAGTGGAATAATTAAATGTAAACTCACAGCACGTGATAAGAAACGAATTCATTGTTCTCTCGCTTCGTCGTCTTATTTCTCGCCAACGAAACGAGATTTGACCCAATTTTTAAGTCATTAGTGGAAAAACAGTTGAATTCAATAACAACAAATGACGTCACCATTAATTATAAGAATGTAATACATTTTGCAATAAATAAGTTATAAGAATCACCACAACATTTAAATTCAAACACAGAACACATTCAGCCGATAAAAACTATTAATAAGTTCTTTTTAAATAAATTGGTTATTAATCTATTGTTATCTAAGAGAAGATAGTAATCACTTCACGGCCTGACCCGCGCGCCAACAGAACCCTTTCTAGCCCTTCAGTGAGGACTTCGATGAACTCCATATAATTGGTTTCATTACCGGGACTTATACTGCGTGGAATTCCGGGCATATTCACAATCACTAATTTCGATAAATGACTTTTATTAATTATGTGTTCATTAAGTCGAACCGCTGTGTGCCTTAAGTTAGGAATAAATTTTAAGTTTTACAAACATTTACAACAAAAATAATGTAATAAAACTTTTTTTTAAATAGAGATCAACTTAATTAACAAATGATTGCTTACATTCTGCGGACATTGAGCTCATCGGGTTTAATATCATTGGTATTAATCGATAATTCGTTGCCACTTATTGTTTGCAAGACTTGTGTTCTCTGTTCCATAAGTATTGTTCTCTCGTAAGTATACGCAGAAACATCTGTACATATAATTAATTACTTTAAATATGAGACTAATATAATAATTATATATAATATGTGAGACCTGTATCACTCATTTCAATGACTTCAACCACAGCTTCAATTCTGAGATGATATAAAAACTTTTCCAAATCTTTTTTCATTTGCACCGAATTATCTTCCAGTTGGGCGACAGTAAACACTCTTAATTTGCATGATTTCCAAGTTCTGTGTTGTGACAGAACATAAGCCAAAAGTATTAACTGTAGAAATAGAGAACAAATGAATTATTGAGAACTAATTTAAATAATAGAAATGCCAATGAATGAGTGTCCGTACAAGTCCTCCGTCATGTACTATCCACCAAATGTCAATATTTCCTCCCAAACGATCATTATTTTCTGGCCATTGATTCAGCCCTTTGGCAACAATAAGGGCCGCATTAGATGAGGTCACGTGACGGACAACTGAGAGAAAGCGATTGTGTTTGTCTCTTGAGGTCGAATGTCTCCACTTTTGAGGCCAGGCCAACATCACTGTGTTGTGCTTAAGACCTCCCAATCCTGCCGTTTGTATGCAATGAGATAAGCCTTGAGTCACATCTTTGGAGATAACAATTTCTGCAAATCCTTTGACTTTTTCTTTTTCCATACAATGTTTCAACGATTGTCTTGCGCTCAAAGCAATTCCCGAATCGGCCTCAAAACTTCCTTCTAATACACTATTAACAAGAGTTAAACCTTTTCCAGCCTTCAATTGTGAAGCAATTGTTAACAATTTATATGACTTAACGTCTAATGTTTCAGGAGTTAACTTTACTAAACATAACAACTGAGGTCTCCAGTTCTTCGTATGCGGTGGGCCTGAAAATCAAGTTTCATAAAGCTATAAAACTTGCTACTTATTAATCATAATAAGTCTATTCTGTATTAACTATATCTAAAATTAATACTATTTTTTAATGTTTATTGTAATTAAAAATTTATTTCATTTCATTTATATTTAAATTAATTTCTTTCTAAGTTCTAAATATAAACTGAAAACTATTTTTATGAATACATCGAAAACTGAATCTAAACTAAAAGAACAATTTTAATGATAATTTGATACCTTCTTCAAGCCTTAACAGTGAAAATCGGGCTGCACTGAGGGCCAGACCTCTGATACCGTCTCCCCATTCCTTCTCAGCTCCTCTGTATTCGATATACTTGTATATGAAAGCAGCCAAAGCCATGGCACACAATGTGTTGAACCACGAACTCAGAAACATAACTAACAAACAGAGGAAGATTCCGGTCATAGAAATACTCCAATGAAAGTATTTAAATCTTGGTCTCCAAGAAGGAGTTCTCAGCAGTGATTGGACAGTACACGCGAGGTTTAAGAACATGTAACACATGAGGAAAAACATTGTCAGAATGGGTGCTATAAAATCCAAATTTCCAATCACTAAACAAATTGAATTAAATAATAAAATAGTTATCAATATTTTTTATATTTATTGGTATTTTAGTCTCATTTGACTCACATATTGCACATTCGGCTATAATTAAAGAAACAGCAATAGCGCGTACGGGTTCTCCTCTTTTACTAACGACTTCGATTGGCTCTAAAAATGGAATTATCCCGTCTTTGGCAATGGCCTGAAGAAGTCGTGGGGCGCCTATTAGTGATTGTAATGAAGCGCCAAATGTCGATAAAAGAGCTCCGGCTAGAATAATCACCGGGTGCGGCCATGAAATCAAAGTCACCTGAATTGATTATCAGTTTTATATTAGAGATTTCCATAATTTATCATTTAATTAATTATTGCAGATCAGGCTCACTATAATTCTATGTTAACATATATTCAAAAACTGAATCCATCAAAAATACTAAACAACAGTTATTTTCAATGAAATTCTAACTTAAATTATAGAAATGTATGTTATAGTTATGTTTACAAACATGACAACAAACATATGTTAATTCAATAGTTCTTTAGTTAAGTTTTTGTATAACACAGAACTTAACTCTGTATACCGTCTGTTCCAATACATGTCAAACTCTGAACTCGAAAACTTTTGGGTTCATAGAAATCGATTTATAATACTTTGTAATAATAACAGTAACTGTAATAATGAGTGTGATTTACAACAATTTTCAAACATATACTGAACTTACAGCCAATTCTTTTCCTAAAGACTCTCCGAACTTGTCTCTAAGGAATAATGGATTAAATGATGCGCCGAATAATAGTATAACAGATAAGTAGACAAAACTTGTAGTCAATTGAGCGCCAATTGTTCCCAAAGGAATGGCTTTTTGAGCGTCGGCCAAATCACCCGAACGATTACTTCCGGCCAGAATTCCTGTGCACGACGGAAAATATATTGCGACCAATATTGTGAACGAAGTCGTTATGTCAACGAATATGTAATTAAATTGCGATAAAAATGTTTTCTCTTCGGTGTGTTTTCCCGTGTCATTAGAGACCAAATCATCCTTCTCTCTGAACTTTGGCATCAAATTCTCCCAAAAAACACCAGAACTAAGACCAGGAATTGCTTTCTCTAATTGAATGGAGCCTTTATTGCTTGTGTAAAACGGATCGCATTGTCTTCTGTGGGTTGCATTTGAGTGACAGAACAGCTTTTCTAATCCTTCAGCCGTGCAGTTGAGTTGACTTTTATCAGATAAAATGCGTCCACCAATTGTGCACACCTTATACTTATCAATTCCGTTATAATTAATAAAAATTCCCAAATAAATAGATATAATAGAGATGAGAACGCAAAGTAAAGCGATCGGTGCGAACTTTGAGACGAATTTGACGCCAATAAACACTAGGAATCCGATGATTATTAAGAAAAGTGTTCCATAAATACGAATGTTATGATATAAGATGTCTTTATCTGCTTCAAAATCTCCAAAGAGTGCGATTTGTGGACATAAATAATTCAATAGGATCTCAACCGCACCCGCGATATACATCTTAATGGGATAATAAGTATATATTTTAATCAAAAGTTTATCGGTAATCGATATCAGGATCGGAGATATAAACACTTTTTAGCTCATATTTTATTAATGTTAATAAGAATTCTCTATTTTATTGCATTATAAGTAAAATGCTTTATTTTATATCACTTGCTATCAAATGTTTTATCTTAAAAATAGCCTAACATTTAATGACTCTGTCATTGAAAACATTGAGCACAGTTTAAATGTAGACTCAAATGAGTTTTTAATGCATGAAATTATTTTTAAAGTGTTTTCTCTCAAATTGTGATGCAATATAAGTTATTTTCATGTATTTAAATAATTAGATAATTACCGCTCCGGCAACACATGTCCCCAAAAAGAAGAGAACACCGACGGCTCCGCCAAATTCTGGGCCCAAAGATCGAGAAATCATGAAATAAGAACCACCCGCAGGAACGATGCCATTGGTTGCGATTGCACTCAAAGAAATTGACTGCAAATAAGTAATGATCAGAAATAAGTTTTTTTTCAATTATCGATCTCTAAGAGATAGTCATTATTGTAAAAATCGATATCATTTTTTTTACATCATTTTTACTTAAGCTCACAATTCATTGTATTTTAGCTGATATTTATTTAATTTATTAATCATTAACATTAACATTAATCTAATTTGAGTTCATTAGTATATAATACGTATAATACTAATGAAGACCAATGAATACGAGCACTCAATGCTTCAGTTCAAATAAAAACCTAAATTACATGTATGAACAGAAAAAATTATTTCTTAATTTAAGCTAAAATTTCACAATAAATTCTCAAAAAATATTTATATAATAATTGAGTTCAACAAAGAAATAAATAGTTTGACTCATATTTAAAGAGCTAATTAAAAAAAATATATTTAAACAGAATTAAAACAAATTCTTGAGATAATTACAGATTTACTTACAGTACAGAAAGTGACAGAACAACAGAGGAATACAATGGCGAAAAAGGCCGGAATGCCAGCGGTGCCAGTCATCCAACACATGCGGATGAATATAATGACACCGAATATATTCTGAATACACGGCAGATAAACACCAGTCAGTACTCCTAAGTTTGCCTTCGCTTTAACCGTTTGCTTATTGGGATCGTTGGGATCCAGAGTGTCGACAATGGGCTGAATGGCGTCGTCATAATTGGCCAAACGGGACAACAGAGACGATACTCTTCGGTCTTCGTCTTCACTGAACAAAAACATTTGATTCCTTTCGTAAGAATTCGTGAAATTCTCATCTAAAACAACAATTTTTAAAGAATTTAAAGAATATTAGAATAAAGAAAACATAATTTGATAAAAAAGAAACAAAAAAACAAGAATTCGATTATCGATAGAATCTATTCGTCCTTCAAATGAAGGAATGAATGGTTTTGAACCTTCTTCTGGTGGAAGCGAAACAATAAACGGAGAAATAATAGTCTCGTTATTATCCAGTTCTCGAGAATTGATATCATTCTCATTAATTACCGAAACTTCAAACTTAGGAATTAATTGACTATTTGTTTGTTCGCTGTTTTGGTTCTGATTATGGTTTTGTTCCATAACTTTGTTCTTAATCGGAAGCAAACACTCATTTCTGTGTTCACTCGTTTATATCAATAATGAATTCTAAAGAGAGAGTGAATAGAGAGTCGACTCAACACACAAGAGAAGAGACTCTTATTCTATGAGAGAATTAGTTCAGAATTTTGGACTTACTTTGAGTTCCATAGCATTGAGTCTGCGTTTCGTTTTCTAAAATCAATTCTATATTTTCGTCATTACTTCGACTCAAACTCTGTACCGAAAAGCGACTCATTCTTATGCCAAACACTTAAGATGTTTTGCTCTGAATTTAATTCTATTGAACACATCTTTTGACAATAGATGTCACACATGTTCCGCAATTTGTCGTTCAATTAGTTTTTTGTGAAAAAAAGTTTTCCTTTGGATTATCAAAAGTTTATATCACTTTTGTATCATTTTATTTCTTTTGCATTTATTTCTATAGTTTTTAATGTTATAGTTTTTGCTCTATATATAAAAGTATGTCTGATATCGCATTTCCTGATAGTTATCCGGATTTCAAATGCGTGTTCATACATATTTTGTATTTGTGTTGAATTATATACATATCTGTAAATCAGTTAATAGTTTACTTTTTTTATGTCATTCGGAAGTTTAGTCACTGATTTCCTTGCATTCAATACTTATATAAAAAGTATTACGAATATAAATGAGTATTGACTGCATTTTTAACACTCACAACAAATTTGTTACTTTATTCTAAAGAAAATGATTAATAAAAGAATTTAAAAATAAGATCCCTATTATTACTGTAAAAGTACAGTAGTTTGTAATGTTATAACTTAAAGTGATATAATTATAATTTAAAAAATAGTTGGATATGCACAAAAAATATGCACCTGCTGTTTTCAAATTAACAAAATCTGTGGCGCAATACCACAAATTTGATATTATTTACAAATAAATGCCTTAAATATGACCGATTTACGCAAATATGCACTTATATCCTAAAAACATAAAAATATGCATTTATATGCATTTATATGCATTTATATGCAAAAATCCAATGCCTGCTTATAATTATTTGATTAAATATTAAATAACTATTCAAATAATTATTAAAAGGGAATACAATTTATTACAAACTTCTTTAGTTTCTGTGAAATGAGAAAACAAGTAGTTTTATGTTTATTAATAAATGAATTGAATGCGAGAGATATTAAGTCATCAATTGTTTTATGAGTTATATTAAGTCTCAAACCAATCAATTTAATTGATTTAATTTGAGAACAATTTTTAATCTCTTTTTTAGTCCTCAATCTGTAATACTATGTAATACAGTAGTAATAATGCTCTTCTTCTGTACTGAATATAATTGACTCAAATTTAGTGAGTTTTGTCACTTAATGAGTAATAACTGTTTGAGTTGTGGTAAATATCTCTCAATATTTTTGAAGAAGTGATCGCTTCCTAAGCACTCGTTTTTATATAAAATATATGTAAAACACTCTCGTTTGTGAAAATTTTAGGTAAAATCTAAGTATGTTTTATGTAATGGTTCTTCTTATAAACGAATATCACATAAGTTCTAAATCTTTTAATTTTGTAAAATATCAAAATATTTTTAACACGTTTTGAGTGTTTTCATTCATTTCTTTAGTAATTGTCAGAGAAATACTTTTTAACTCATTTTTATAATTATTGACTAAATTTTCCATAAATTGAGTGCCATTTGAGTCGTATATTAATCTAATTTTTATGAGTTTAGGGATAAAAACTGATTTGACTTAATAAATGACAAATAATTGACAAAAAATATTAATAGAAACCAAATTTGGACACATTCTTAACAGTACTTCATGTGTAGATCTATATTATCAAAGAAATGAATGAATGAATGAATGAATGAATGTGGCTCTCATTTAGTTTACAAATTATTAAATTTATTTTTACAATTCCTCTATGAGTAGGGTTAGTGCCACGTAATCATAAACCTAACCTACAGTGTGTCTCAAATAAATAGACTGTCAATGTTTATTCAATAACTTTAGAACCATTTGAGAAAATTGAATGAAATTAGAATATGTTATACGAAATACATTTACACATATCTTATAAAAGTTAGGTTAAGTTCGGGACAGCACAGCAACGCGTGCTATACAACACATTAAGGCAAAAAAGTCTTTCATTTGAATTGAATTGACTCACTTTTAAAAGTAGATTATTTTCCAATTATTAAGATTGTTATCGAGTGTTATAACTAATATTCGACTAATTTAAATATCGGGATAGTTTGGAATACTTGGGATCAGATTATCGGTGACATCTTTGGCATTATGTTTATAATGGTTTTCAATGGAAAAAATTTTGAGAAATGTTGGATTCTTTTGAAAATGATGACATTCGTTTGTAGTATTATAAGTTGTATTTATTTATCAACAAAAACTATTAAAGTCGATAAAGGAATAAAAAAGTTATAGACAATAAAATATAAAAATAAATAAAATTCATAAATTGGATGTTATGTTCCATAGAACTAAATTTCTATAAGTTTGATAGTCTATAACTTTTTTATTCCTTTATCGATTTTAATAGTTTTTGTTGATAAATAATGCAACTTATAATACTACAAACGAATGTCATAATTTTCAAAAGAATCAAACATTTAAAAAAATATGATTAATTAACATTTCTCAAAATTTTTTTCCATTGAAAACCATTATCTCATTAAATTTAATTATAAACATAATGCCAAAGTTGTCACCGATAATCTGATCCCAAGTATTCCAAACTATCCCGATATTTAAATTAGTCGAATATTACTTATAATACTCAATAACAATCTTAATAATTGAAAAATAAGCTACTTTTTTAAAGTGAGTCAATTCAAATGAAACAGACTTTTTTGCCT
>JAQGCH010001822.1:0-14315 GCA_034699485.1 Nanhermannia elegantula | reverse complement strand
GAGCCCACGAATAACTAAAATATTTAGAGAAACACACGATAATAATATTTTTTCAGGCAAACAGAATACATAATGCAGAGTAATATATAGATGAACAAAATCTTGCATTCACTGGTATTACACTTTAATAGATATTTAATATTTTACGACTCGGGTATCTTTTATTCATTTGGAGTTTCAAATTAATCCACAATTAATTCTGTATTCGTACTAATATTAGAGATTAAGCAATGATCAGATTTCAAATGTAAATTTATTTAATGCCCAATGCTTTTGAGCTGCTTTTGAGTTACTTTATTAAGAAAAATAAAAATTTAAGATAAAAAGTAATTAAATTTGAAATATGTTTTAAGAATTTTGAACCTTAAATGAGTATCAGATGTGGAAAATTATGCAAAAGTTTTATATAAATGAATGAATAAAAATAAAATTTTAACTTTAAGTCCCGAAACTAAATATGATTCCGGAATATTATTTTTAACATTGAAAAAAGTACATTTGGAAAGGGTTTTTAAATTCTTTCCTATATAAATAATAAAATGGTTTAACTAAATGCTCTGATTTTTAAAATTAAAGTTTTATCTATCATTTTAATGCTTTAAAAGCTTTTCTTTACAGGACTAATAATCATATCAGTCTTATATTAGGTATTAATTAAATCTGTTATTTAATCGATTCGTTTATTAAGTAAGTTTAAGATCAAATGAGAGCTTGTTATGCATCTCATTATGACAAGTGTGGGCAGAACTCCTATATTGTATTTCTATTTATCTGACTTAATCAGAAGATATAATTATAAATTTGAAATTTATTTTCTTTTTCTTACCGCTAAAATTGAGGTCAATTAATAATTCATTCATAGATTCAAAAAAATGTTGATACAGTTTCACTAAATATCGAGATCTAATGCATTGATTTCGAGTTTTCGATATAGTTTCAAATTAATTTTTTGGGTGAGTTTTATTGTTAATCAAATTATATAATTTTAAGGAACAAAAATTTCAGGAAAAATCTGACAGTTTTTCGATGAATTTTTTCAAAAATTTCTTATACCTGTAGATAAAAAAGTTTTGATTAATTGATAACTCTTACTATTTATTGCGAAATCAAAACTTGTAAACAAAATCAAAAGCAATTTCATAATGAAAGCCGTTTAATAGTATTGATACAGAACTTGAAGGCTGTATCTTATACCAGATTAAATACAGATTACTATTATTCATGGCAAGCCTTAATCTTAAATATAATAATCAAACTTGAAATTTCGTCATTTGGCTAAAGAAAAATATTTTAAAGGCGATGATAAAGCCGTAATACTTTTAAGATTTCTTATTTTTTTATTAAAAAAAAGAAACCGTATCATAAATCAGGAAAATTATAAACTTGTAATAATAAACTATAAAAAACAGCTTAAAAAAGTCACTGTTAAGCATTAAATTATAGTCTCTGTTAAGCATAAAATTATAACAAAATTAAGAGTAAAAAAGTAAATCCTGCGAAACTCATAAATTTAACTAATTATATATTATAAGTAATTTCAAAATAAGATATTGTATTGCTGTATATCATTAATTTGATATTATTTAATAGTTTTTTAATGCCTTTTTACTGATAGTTTGAGTCAAATTAGTGGTAAACTCAAAGAAACGCCACTGAAATATGTTTGACTTTTCAATGAATCTTTTTTTAATGTTCTCTGGATTTATATGACAGTCGAGTGAATATTTGAAAAGAGGTGTAAATACTGAAACTCTTCCTGGAATTAAGAAAATAATTTTTCAAAACTATAACATTCATTTCCTGTATGCTCTTCTCTCTAGAATTAATTGTATTTAAAATGAGAAAGAAATAGTTTTCTTCACTTAGAAAACCAAAATCAAGGCTATATTAAAAAGATTGCCATTATTTTAATGTATAATAAATGGACACTTTTTCAAAAATTAATTAATTAATCTCTTAATACTGGGTTAAATGCAATATTATCTCAAATTGAAGTGATATTTACGATGCTTTTAAAAAATGAGAGTAAAAAAAGAGTTGTTATGTGAATAGTATAGTAAAACATGTGCTGACTTTCAATGAACTGGTTATTAAAATTATAACAAGAGTTCAAATAAAGATTTCTCTTTCGAAGACTCGACTCCGAGTGCCTTAAGAGTGACAGCAGGAGGTCTTCCACTGAATTCTGTGTATTAAAAAAAATAGTAATATTTATGAGGTTTGATAAAAGTCTCAACTCATCGCACTCTTCCTCTGCCAGATTCTCACGAGGAATATCTCTGACTTTTATATTACTTTCCATAACATGTACACTACACAGTCCTTACCCCAAGATTTAGGTTTTCACATATTATGTCAGATAGTACTGTATGCAGAGTTTATGCAAATCTAATAAACTGAAAGGTGACTATTAGTGACTACCAAATAATCAATGTCTTTGCGTGAGAGGAAATTAAAACTAGATTATAACAAATTCCATATTAATTATGCATAAAATCATTTAACATAAACCTAATTATTTAATTGGTGTGACAGTAAAATTATTTTATTTTTTAAATTCTCTCTAATTACTTTCAATAATTATTATTTTAAATAATATCTGCAATTGCTTTAAAACTAACAAATAAATCAGATTTAATATTAAACACTATTTTGAGCTTTCATTGAAATTATTTTCCATATATTATTTTGCTTAGAAATTTATGAAATCTTTTTATATAAAACGTTTTTTGCCTTAATTTGTGTCAAGTTATAGCAGATGAAAAATTCTATTGAATATAAGAAGACAGCTATAAATTATTCTGAAAATAACTTGATTTTTAGATTGAATATAGATTTTGAGCTCGAGTTATAAAACTTAAATCCTGTTAAGCCTTACAAATCATAATGAGGTTTATTTTTCAACAGAAAGTGAGAACAAATTAACTTATGATTCTTGAGTAGAGGCGCTTCTCATTAGATAAATGAAAAAAAGACATTAAAGAAGAAGAATAAAGTAATAAATTTATTCTTTATGGTGATTTTAATCCCTAATCTGTGTTTACGTCCCTTATTATTACAGTTTACGATTTGACATGAGGAACAAACAATTTCATATTTAATAACTTGATGTGATGTATAGCGTATTATAAGCCTTTTTAACTCCAGAGATCGTGTATTTAATATAATTATATGGAAATCAAGTGTATAATTACTCAAACATATTATAATCATTATGTTTTGTGCTGAGAATAAGGAATCAAACTTACAATGAATTTCTCATTTAAGCTCATTTTTTTGAATGCCTGCATAATATTCAAATTCATTTCTTCAAAATAAAACCACTACTTGTTTACTACTGAAAAACTTAACATCATTTTGGAGCTGTTTTATATCAATATAGAAGTTGTTACTCTTAGGTTCAAATAAAATACTATTTTAATGCTATTTATTTCACAGAATTTTTATTACGGCTTAAAATTTTTTAAGTTTATTATATCTTTTTTGATATATATGTTTTGCTTTTTTATATGGTTTCCTTATAATAACATGAATTGATTCAGTCTCTCACCAGTCAAATAAACTATTGACCGATTAAAAAGTTAGAGTCAAAAATACGGTAGTCTTTCATATATCTTGAGAGCTGTTTAGTTAGAAAAGAAAGTCAGATATACAACAATTTTACGAATTCGTTATAAAGTGTGAGATATTAAGAAGAGATTATTTGTCGGTCGCTCACAAAAATTAAGGGTAATCTCGAAGGAAAGAACATTAAATTTGACTCAATTATATGAGTTTAATGCGATTTAAACCCAAGATAATTAAATAAATGTTAATTTCTATTTCGTCTCAATTACTTCAGCGCTCTTTCGCTTTTTAAAACTATACTTAAAAAGAAATAAGAGCTGCCGTTGATCTTTCAAAAGTGTAACAAAAACTAAGTTTTCAGACTTTTTTCGCATGCTTTCAGTTTGTTATCATTAATTCTATTTTATCGATAACTTATTCAATCTTTACTCTAAATTCAATTTTTTTGATTTTTTACTAAAAAAATATTTATACACCTGATGACCATTGAAGATGAGAATTAATTAACGGCTATTTATTTGCCATTAAAACCCTTGAATGAAAAATTGATTTTCTAAACAAGATTCAAAAATATTTGCCATTTTATAATTGAAAACAAAAAAATATCTCTTATTTGAAATATCCATAACTTTTGAAAGCATTATCTAAAACCAATCAATCAATTAAATCCAGTCATTTATAAGCTAAACAGTGCTTATAAGAGCTTATAATTAAAAGGTTTAATAAATATGTTGAAGAGAAAGGGTTTTCAACCTTATTCTACTGCTTAACTAACTTTAAAGTGACTGTTGTATAGAAATAATAGAGAGCATGCATGCAAACGAGACAGGGCTCACATAAAACTATAAAATTTTCATAAACACTGTGATCACTCTCATCAGCGCTCGAGGCAATCAGCCAAATATCTGGACCAAAATCGTTCGCTACCATCACTATTCATATTTATATACGTTTAATGCGACCGGTGTTCCACTTCCTTAGAGCCAAAAATAGGTTTCACTTTTTCGTATGAGAGCATAGCATAAGCGTATTATAAGAGAGTAAGTTCGAGTTCGAGAGTTAGTTCTAATGAAACGTTTCTCGAAAAGTAGTCTTCAGTGGAATTCAAATTTGTTATTATTAGTGTGAGTCGAGGGGAAGGAACGACTGTGCCGTCGAAAATCAACAACTCCTCTCTATTTTTCAGGTAATATCAAGAGCTTCTAACTATTTACTAATATAAAGATCAGGACTGCAACTACTCATTAAGAACACATCCCAGTTATCCGATTCATTGGACAGTCATTGGGTATAATGTACTTCATTAGGTCGGAGCGTAACTCGCACTTTGCTGGCCATATATAAGGATTGAGTCTATGCTCACTTCACCTTAAAGTGTTTAATAAAAACGTTTTGCATTTTTTCGATCAGATCAGAATAGTTTTTATAACAGGTCTAAACTAATATCAAATTACTATTAAATATTGAGAGAAGTTAATGAAAATAATAGAGATTAAAACAACTTTTATCCAACTTTGAAATAAAATTGGGAAACCTTTTCTCAATCTCTCGTATCTCTCTCTCCTCCTAAATAGTGACGTGATTTCCAAATTGGAGCCAAATATATATTTGTGTTTAACACGACTTTCTCTCATTCTTCGATAATCTTCAGAGTTTATATTCAAGAATAACAACTACTCTCACAACTTATACGCACACGTTTTCCACTGTGTTCCGCGTTTTTTAATATTATACTAAATCTGTGTCAACGACTTGGAGTTTTAAATTTTTTAATGATGCTTAAGGTAAGGCTTTATTTATATTATTATTATTAGTTATTATATTATATTTATTATTAATAAATTTATTAATTATTTCTTATATTCATTTATTACTAATAAGATCTAATACTAGTACTAAATGCTGTCTATTATCTGTATTTTCTGATGATATACTTTGATAGTATTGTTACTGAAGGTAATTAACCATTTGATAAGTTGAATAATCCCTAACTAATCAATTATAGTCTTATTTAAGTTTGACATCTATTAAGCACACCTTACTTTCAATTTTGATGTAAATTTCAATAAGTCTCACTATATGTCCGATTAATAAAGTTTCAAATTTTATTTAACTAATCAATTATTTATCGAAAAACTTATGCTCTCATTAATATGATTTAAATATATTTTTTGTTTGATTTATTATACCTCTCAAGTGCTACTCTTTTGAAAAATAAGAAATCAAATTATCAATGCATTAATCGTTGAACTCCTGTGTGTTAATTAAGATTTACAGAAATATCTATGAATTTATTCAAATTATTGATATAAATTCAGGACATAATTCCTCAACTTTTTCCTCAATAAAAAGTTACATTTAATGAAAATTTTTTAGATTTTTATTAATGTGACCATAATTAGAATTAATTGCTTGGGGCAAAAGTCAATTGAAGTACAGTAATCCAGTATTTCTTAATAAAGTATGACATAAAAGTATGACATAATACTGATAACAGTCCATTTCGAAACTGCTTTCATCAAATCACTTGAAATAATAAATTATTTTCTTAACACAGTATTTATCACTGGTATTGTTGGCAGTCGGCTGTCACTCAGCGAACCAACCCTTGTCCAGCGGCAACACATTTGGCGCAGGATTGGGAAGTTTGACTGGTTTGGGGGGATCTTACGGAGCATTCCAACAAAATCTGTTAGCAGCAGCACAACAGCCAACTGAACAAACATTCACTCTCAGAGCAGGAGAATCCTTACCCGCGGCATACGGTACACCACAAGTGGTGTCGTCATCACCCGAGCACCAAGAACTAGTAGTACAGCACCCGAATCCACGTCGAATCCTAGTCCGAGTGGTCAAACCGATTATTTTTGAAGAGCGTATTGTTATTGTGCCGTATCGTCGAGTGACTCATGAAGTCAGACCTGTTATCGAAGAACGTCATACAGTTATATATGGAAAAGATGGTAAACAGATCGCAGGGCCGGCGGGTTTGAAACCATTGCCCGCAGGCGCTTATCCAGTTGGCGCCGCTGCCGACACGCGAGCGATCGCAGAGCCACTTTATACTGAGCCCATTGTCCGAAAAGTAGGTCAGAGTCTTAATAAACGAACTTCACTCGAATATCCAAATAGGCCTTTGGATGATAGACGTTCACAAAGGGATCGAATTTTGAATAGACTTAACGCCAGACGAGCATAAGAAAAGTCTTTTAGTCTTTTCCATCTCTACAACAAATTTCTTTAATATTTTATATTTAGCCAAAAACTAATTAAGAGGTAATCAAATTGAAGAATTTTTGTTAATTCGATTTTTCTAAGATAGGAAACTATAAAAACAACTTTTCCACAAAAGATCGAATTGTGTTTAACATCTTTTATTGTATTATTGTTTTTGTCATTGATTATGATTTAAAGTTTGAAATTCTTTTTATTGCAATAATATTTCCCCGAATTTTATGTAAAAAGGCTTTAAGTTCCGAAAATACTCTTTTTTTCAGTAGATTTTGACTCAAAGAAAAAAGTTTAAAATGTCGATAAAAATTTGATACCCACTTAAGTCGAATAATAACCAATTATGTGATCCTAAAACACAGTTCGATAAAACTTTTAATCCCTGTCTTTGATCTTAAGAGACACATATTGAATATATTTTTAACTGACTCATTAGTATAGAAATCTACAAATTCTTATCTTCTGATTCAGTAAATTATTTATTTAAAATTCATGGTACATAACACAGTGTATATATATAACCGTATATATATGTTATGTCTCTCATTAACATACAAAATATAGTATAGATTTTTATCGATTGGACTTTTTTCGCTTTTGAAATTTTTAATTTTTCTTATCTTCTCTCATATTTTTATAATAAAATTTATTATCACTTTTTCTAAGCTAACTTCAAAATTAGTTGACCTAAAATTAAAAATGTAAATGTCAACACGATTTTTAGCCTTAATTATAGTTCCGTAAAAAACTTTCCTATTTTTCAATCTCCTTTTCAATAAGATTCCACTTTTTCTACGGAGACTATATTTAAAGTTTACTTTTATTATCAAATTTCTATTCAAATCTATTCATTTTTCATGAATTGACTATTGAATACTCTTTATATTTAGATGAAAAAAGTTTCAGAGCCTTATGATTTCTGTAACTTTTCTTTTCTAAAATTATTTTAAAATCAATGTATTTGACGTTGAATTATGTATGCGTTGAACTTCTACTCATGTAATGTTATATATTTGTTATGTAAAAATTTTTTGCTGAGAAATAGTCTCAATTGTGTAAATTGTGCGCTCATTTTAAAAAATTAGCCAATATTTTCACAAACTTTTATTTTAGTTAAAATAATTCTTTTACTTAAAACAGAATATAGTTATGTAAATGTCATTTAAATCATTGTTTATTATATAATGTCTTATCAGTAGTTATTGACACCGCATTACAATTAATCATTCGTTTTGAATCCAAAAATTATTGTTCATTAGTTTACAATTATTCGAGTCATTAAAATTCCTTTTCTTAAAAAAAAGTTTTACTTAATTATGACATAAACGAAAAGTGTTTAAAAAGTTAAAGCATTCAGATTTCAAATATTAAGTCACAACTGATTTGTCTGTAAGAGAAAAGTGACCTCTTTTTAGCAAATTTTATTAAACTATTTATGAAAATTAAGCAATTTTGAGCTCAAAATTTTAGAGCGGCTCAAAATTTGTTATTTTTCGTAAACGACTTAAATTTGAGTAATTGAACAGAACTGAAAAGCGCACACTTTATAGTTGACTTAATAACATAATAAAGATTATTGTAACAAATATAAGGACTTATTCACTATCTTTGAACCCAAATTGACTCTTAAGAAAAGAAATTATCAAATTATAAGTATATCTCTGCTTATCGTTATTAATCGTTTCCAAAAATTGTTTGCCTTCAGGTAAGTAATCATGGAGTCAAATATCTAGATGTGACTTATTTTTGGTTCAGCACGACTACAGCCATACTAATTATTATTTTTTCCAATAGTCATGTAGTAAATTAGCCTCAAATGTTATAGTTATCACAGCTTTTCGTGGTATTAAATGATTAAATACTAGTTTGACTTGTATTAAAACTCGATTTGTACTCAATTTAATCAATTTATTTGAACGGATTTGAATTATCGAATAAAATACTACTGCTTTGTAAACCTTAAAAAATTGAAGTTTCAAATATTTTTAATTAGAAAGCTTTTCTTTTTTAGACCTAAAGCTATAGTTATTCATAAAATACCGATTAAATTCATGAGCATTTTTGAGGCTATTAAATATTCAAATTGAGAAAACGGAAGCAGTGATACAATTAAGAAATAAGATAAATATCCGGGTTTTTAAACTTTATTTTTGAAATTTTTTATTTCGACTGCGAACGCAATTTTGTTTTCAACATGAGAAATAAAACTGAGCTGTGCTAAAAATACAAGCTAATAAAACATTTTTCATGATAACCTAGAAGCCAGTGATCGCATCACTTGAATACTAAAGAAAAATTTTATTTGTATCACGAATGCTAAACTCAAGTTTTAATTTTAGTAACAAAATATCAATTGAATCAGACATTATAACTATTTGCTTAAATTAGACCATAAATGGCCATAAGAGAAAACTCATGGTGAAAGTTAATTACATGTATAATAAATTGCATATAATTTCGTGATATATGATGAAAGTTTTCATCTAATCTGCATTCAAAAGTAAATATTCTTAAGCACTTTATACATGAGTTACTGAATTATTTATTAATTTATGTGCATAAAAGTTCAATTTCAATGAAAAAAAATTTTTGATAGTGAAAATTTTTTAAAGGGTTAAAAAATCTCAGCCATTGAATAGAGTGAAGAATAATAATATATGCTTTCCTAAAATAAATTTAAGAGAAACTATGTATTTATGAGCTGAAGTTTAAGTTATGCAATTAAATAGGATTAAATAACTCTTCAGTGTTTTACATTTTTTTCCCACTAATATAAAAATAAAGAATGACTAGTACTTCAGCTTATATTTAAATTTAACAGCTTATAAGTTTCTATGTTCGCGGAGAGTAATACTTCTCAAAGTTTTTACTTGTGAATAGTGATATGGCTTTTCGGTTTAAGCCCAATTTTACCGAATCCAAAAATTTTCATTCGGCGCAGACCCCATATCACGCCGAATAAACCGAAAATTAGTCTTTTATGTTAAAATTTCATAATTTTTAGGGGTAGTTAGGATTTTTTTCAAAAATAGCTTCGTATAACAGCACAAAGTGTCAATTTTCTACAGTATATTAGTAAATTACATTTGCCTTATGCTTTTCAAATTAAAACAAATTATTTTAATTAAAATTTAAAAAAGTGATTCTTCAACTCGGAATAAGTATAATGTAAAATATACTAAATAATGATTTTCAACTAAATAAATAAAATATTTAAATTTTGTATAATGGAGTCTAGCAGTAAGCCGTCCAAACAATTGTAAGCTGGAGTAAAATTTTGGAATTTTGAGATTCCATACAAAAAACACGAGATCAGGTAACAGTAAATACCTTTATTAGGCATTCAAATGCTAAGGCGAGTATTGATAACAATTCATATAGCTATGAAAGTAGACAAATTTGTGAATGAGGTTTAATTAATGCAATGTTTAAATTATATACGCCGAAAAACCTTATCACTGCTTGTGAAGTAAGTTGGAGAGCATTCGGCGTAAGTATTTTACAGAAGTATTGAAAATAAAGAAACGCCTTCTGCCGCGAAACTCAAATATTTTCAATGTTTTCATATAATAGTGATTTACTGTGATTTGAAGTAATGAGCGTTCGCGGAAAGTAAGCGAAGTATACTTACTTCTCAAGTAATTCAAAGACTTTTACTTTTGAAGTAAAAGTGAAGTAGCGTTTGGGGTAGTTTTTAATCATACTTCACATGTATTTTACTCGACCCGAGTATAGTACGCGGGTATTGAAATCGCGAGTTTAAAATTCGAAAGAATCACCGAATTGGTGACATTGTATTCCGGGTCAGATGTTGTGACCACTTTTTACGGGAGAGTTTGGACCAGTTTCATAGTCATAATTAACTAATTTTGAGGTAAATTAAAAATCTGTCCTTAACTTATTTCCCTGACTGTATTATAGTTGCTCTTAAAGAACTGCAATTTTTAATAAAAATCCTTAAAATCATATTTTTCTGTTTTAATTCTCTGTGGCTTAGTTTAAAATCACATTAAAATGAGTTTAAATCTCAAATAATACATATGTTTAGAATAAAATAAAAATTTTGTCAATCATTTTTTTGAAACGGTGGCAAACCTTTGTTACATGTGTTCAAAAGTATGAATGAAAACCCTCTGCATAACTCTGCATAATATAACGATAAATTAATAATTTTATGATTCTATGAATCATTTATGTTATATTAATGCAAAGTACAATACTTTTCATAAGAGTGGTTCAAGTGATCTCTAATTAAAAGATATAAAATTGAATTTTTTTGATAACTCTCATATCGCATAAAATAATAATTATTACTTCAAAGCACTTATTACTTATCTAAATAGATATTTCGCTTTATCCGGGTTTTATCATTGACTAATGATAATGTGTGTCATTACTATATTGACCGATATCTAGTCATTACTGAAGTTATCAATAGATTCTTGGGCTAGTGGTAAAAATTGTAAAAATAATAGATCAAACATCTATTTTAGAAATATTGGAGTTAGCGTCCAATTTGGGTTCAAATGAGTTTAAGATAAGCTCTAATTTTATATTTTAGTACTAATCGTTCAAAAGGAACACTCTTTTCAAAAGCACTGTACTCAACCGAATATTAGTTAATAAAGTGAGATTCAGTGAGATTAAGGTTCACAAATTAAAATTACAGTAAGATTGCATTGGGTATAAAAGTTTAATAATCAACAGTAATGCTAACAATGGCAATCATATTAAAATTTATATAAAGTAATCATAGTTTTACGTTAGAAAATAAAATGTTTATTATTTTTATAGCTCTCCAAAAGAGAAATAAGGATTTAATGAAAATTTTTAATATTTGACAGCCATTACCTTTCAACTCATATTACTTTCTGATAATTGCCATAACTTTAAAAAAGAAATTCATTTAAAAAAACTTATTAAAAAGCATTGTTATGGCCTTTAAAGTATAGATGAATTTTTTCTGAAATTTATGAAGAAAATCTCAATCTTATTATTAAAAGTTTTCACAGACACACACACATTATTTTAAAACATGATTGTATGTTAAACGCTAATATGTTGGCTTTCAATTAATTGAGAATTTTTTATTAAAATTTTTAACATCCAATCAGTGAACATAAAAATGACGCAAAATTAACATTTTAAGATACTTAAAATCTATAGCATACAATTGAGATCATAAATAGCTTTAAAAGTGGCACGCTTTTATGAATACCGAGATTTTAATCTCAATAAGTTTATAGAAATCAAAAAGCCATAAAATCATATCATTTTGCAAAATAAAATACATAATCCATAAAAATATGTTTTATGATCATTTATCAGTAGGAAATTGTGTCAGCACAATGTCACAAAATATTTTATACGATTATACTCACTGTAAACAATTACTTGATGATGCTCTTACTTGTTTAGAGCAGAAAACTAAATATTTTATTTATTTTATTTAAATTAATTAAATGTTTAGTCTTGAGAAACAACTTAAGATTAAATTTTCATCTTTTCATATTAGATACATATTTATCATAATAGCGTTGTTACAAAATCTTCTTTATTAAAACATTTGTCACGATCTATGCTTAAGCCATACAAAAAGTGAAGTTTGTTTCACTTGTAAATTACTTAAAATGACATATTTTCGTAATTTTTCAGTATTAGTTCTGTTTGTTATTTTTGTTATTCTTCTGGAAACTAAAATTAATTACAGACCGATATTTAAAACTGATTTTAATTCATCAAATTTAGAAGCAGAGAAATCACAAAGTAAGTCAAATTTCATCATATTATACAAAATAAATTCTTAACTATTTAATAAAAATTCTCATAAACTTAATTCATAAGAAACCTTTTATGAAGTATTCAATGACAAAATACAGTATTTACTTAATATCTTCGATAATACCTAAACTTAACATTACAGTAAAACCTCCATAAGTTAAAGTCGTTTGGAACCAGAATTTAGGTTTAGGTTACAGAGGTTTTTAACTTATAGAATATATTTTATAATGTGTTGCTATGGAAGTGAATCGGGTCTTATAGAGGGTTTTTAACATAGGGAATATTTAACTTATGGAGGTTTTACTATATTAGGCATTAAATTATTATTTAGATAGACTAGTTGCATTTTTTTAGATATATTAACCCATATATGATAAACAAATTCTATTTTTAAAAGAATGGACCCTTAATTTTAAGTATACTTTAAATTTTTAGTTTTAAGCCCGTATTTGTATAGTGTGTCCCAAAAGTTGATGCACATTCTTGCACGAGAATAGCATAGAACACAAATAAGAGACAAGCATTTTCGGATTTTGTTTTGCAGGTATTATGTGTAATAAAGTTTTTCCGAACTGTTTGCCTTTTATTAGAGGTAAAACACGCGCTCACAAAAATGTTAATGACACATTATATTAATAAAATTAATCACACACACTATAATATCACACTATGGTTTGATAGAGATTTCAAACTAAACAAATACTAAAACTTGATCAAAAGCAGCGTTGCCAACCGTGATGTAATTGACCGGTCATTCCATATATGTTCCGGAATATAGTATATGAAATTTTTAGAAAAATGATTATATAATTTATGATTTATCCATAGGAAGTCATTGTGGCGCAGAGGATAAGGTGCCAAACTCATGATCGATAGATCGTGGGTTCGAATCTTGACCCCGCTCGTTTCTTTGATTGCAATATACCGGCCACATATTCATTGTTTTCGAGCAATCCCTAGGCCCGTAGCATTTGCCAACACAGGTAACACCTGTAAAAATTTCACTCTAACTCTGGGCTAAAGGTGATATCTCCTTTCATTAGGGAGTTGGCCGAAGAAAATGTTATGTTTATGATTTATCCATTATATGACATGAATAAATAAGATTAAATGTTAAACATAAAAGATTTGGCTGCACTTCGACTCGCCTAAAAATAACTCGTCTAACGATAACTCTAATAATATTGACTCACCGACGATAACTCGCCGAAAAATATCTGTCCTAAACTCTGCTTTAACCCTATCATTAAAGCGCATATTTAACTATTTTTAAAATATTATATCAGGATTAGAAACTTGTAAAAAACTTTCAAATTGATTTTAAGACCTACACAATTATTAGACCTATACAAATAACCCTAAATAAATAATGTATACTGCAGATGATGGAATCCTCATTATATGCCTTGATAAAAGTTCCGTAATATTTGTGTCCCGGAAAAAATTAATAAATATACTCAAAGTCAAGGAAACACACACAGAAGAGTTGGCAATGCTAATCAAAAGCTACGGTTACCACATCTGATAGAATTTTAACTTTAAGGATATTATCCCTCTTTATGAAAGGATTCTATGAATTGAGACATAAATTTGAATGATCATTATGAATAATGATTTATTAAGTTATAAACTAACGATAAAAACTTGTATTTATACTTTCATTTGAAGCAGTTTTTTGAAGAACTGCTTTAGCAAACGGGGCCTATCGTATGCATTAATGCTTATGAAAATTTTTG